>JAJONQ010010260.1:0-98500 GCA_036250385.1 Solanum microdontum | reverse complement strand
TTATGGGCCACCCAATTATTTGTGTGCTAGGAGATATTACCCTCCAAAGTAGACCCTCGAAAAAGGCTTCACTTGGAAATTTCGGATTTTGATACGGTTGCTCTAAAATTTGGGTTAGACCCATTTCCCTCTCAATTTGACCCTCTAAACAAGAATATGAAGTCGGATTTTCAAAAAATGAAATGGATTTTATTTTATTTTTTTAGATATAGCTAAACAAGTTTCCAGTAACTTCCGAAGCACATTTTTAAGAACTTTTTGGGTCATTTCAACTCTAACCCTAATGTTAAGCTCTAGTTTAGCCTACTAGTTTCCGGGGTGTTACATTTATTATGCCTTTGCAAGAAAAAAACAATGTTAGAGATGTCAATCTATATTTGGAATAACTTTATTTAGCTTACAACTTCAGAAGAACAACAAATCTGTTATATAAAATCAATACTAGAGACATTTAATTAATGAACATTGGGGATCCATTTAGAGTTTTACACACCTCATCTATCATGCACATCCCTAATTAAGAGTCTATCTTCTCATAAAAGAAGAAGTAGAGAAAATACTCAAAAATGAAATCTCCATCCCAAGATAATTGATAAGGAAAAATTGATTTCAAGATTAAATTGACCACAATCTAAGGTTTCTTCCTCTACAGTAAAATAAGTCTTTGACAATTACACTATGAATATTTCCTACAACAATTGGACTCTCTTATTTCTATCCCTGTATGGGAAAAAGATATTGGTACATATTTGCAAAACTACCTTTTCTATCCCTGGAATATTCCAAAGGAATCATTATTATTCCATATTTGTCTTTTTACTATTGAGCTTCCATCTAAATACATGCATTGGATCTGCATAAAGTTGATTAGTGAAAGTGGAGAAGATGTTTCCTTCTCGCTTCAACGCACAGTACTTACAAGAGCATCTACACTGGGATGGACGAATCACTGATCATGCATTATACAATGCAAACTGCAACACCAGTAATAAGAAAACATAGCTCCATCCAAGCCGGCAAGACACCTATTTGTTCCTGCGAGATGCTACTTCTATCGCCAGTGTGCTTTAATGATTTTTGACTTCAATTGTGTCAAAATTGTTTATTCCAAAGAATGCTTGCATGCAAGTGAATTAGGGCCTAAAACCCCTTCAATTAATGTTAAAGCATAACACTAATTCCTGAATTTGAGTCTAATGAGTCATTAAAATAACAACTCATCAAACCCCAAAAATTGAACTATTACTTGTCCTAAAGCAAAGAATTCAATAAGCATTGGATTAAAGTTCAGCTACAGCCAAGATAACTTTTGCATAATTTCGTACTTTAGTCAAAACAAAGAAAAATGAAAGATTTAAATTATAAAGACTCTAAAGAAGCTTAACTCACCATTGGTTCACCAATCATTGATTGGAAATGTTTTTCATCCTTTTCAAGCAAAACATGTTTAGCACATAACTCTGGTACATTCTTTCTATCAAGTACAAATGTCAAATAATCCTAAGTTAATGGTATCAATCCTTTTGGTTTGCCGAAAGATTCACACAGATATGTCACACTCATGTAATTCAATTGAAATTAAGGCAACTCGATTCTTATAGAGGATGCAATGTTACTCACACTAGAGAGAATCCAACAAAAAATCAAAAATGTCAATTCAAGGGAGAACTGATCATTCAAGAACACTCACTCTCACATATAAATTTAAGTATATGCACATTGACACATAGATTTTTTGTGTATATAGATCGCAAGTAATATGTTTTGAAAAGGTTCATAATCTCAAAGGACTTGTGGATTTAGCTTCAGCTTAGACAGAAAGTAGGGTACTATTTGGTGAATTGACTAAGATGCGTCCCGAATGCTTCAATTTTATTTTCACTTGAGCTTGCCTCTCAAATTTTTTGTTTTTTTTTTTTGCTTCACACCTTATTTCTCCCTTGTTATAATCACCTTCAATTCCTCTTTAACTTAAGACATGTGCATAGCATAAGTTAGCACCATCTTTCTTTCTTCATTCATGAATTTTTTTCTGCGCTTTTCTTATTTATGCTTATGGTACTCTATGATTTTAACTCAATCCTCATTGTTTCATTATTAAACGACCCCAAAACATTTACGTTGAACTATACTGTAAATTCATTCTCTTTATCTCACTCATATTTAGGCTTTTAGCCCACATAATAATTCGTTGGTAACTGTGGAGATATACGGTTGTTCAGATATGGAGTTACAACTGTTCAAGGTATGCAAAATTATGACCAAATAATTCGTTTAAGCCTCAATGGGGTTACCTAAGATCACATTATTTTGTGGTCAAATTTGAGATAAAGTTGTTGATTAAAAAGACCCTCAGTTCATCTTCGAGCCAAGTCAGATCTAGAATTTCTCCTTGAAATATTTTTTTGGGACAATTTTTAGACATGTAACACCCCGTAGCCTTAAGAAGGAAGTTTAGCATGTTTTGTAGTTCCAAGTGTCACATATGATACCACCCACGCCACGTGGATGGACCCATGCCACGTGGATGGACCCATGCCATGTGGATGGGCAGCGTGGGTAGACACTTAGAGAAAAGTTTCCAATCCACTGACCTATGGTAGGACCCATGCCTCGTGTATGGGTCCATGCTCTGTAGGTGGGCTCCGTAGGTGAAGGGCCAACTTATTGAGTTTCAGACTCAATACCACATCGAACCAGTACGGGCCATAAGTCCACCTACGCCACGTGGTCAGTGTCTCGAGGATAGGGTAGTGAGTCGATTCTTGGTGGTTAAGTTAGGGGTACTTTAGGGCTTTCCGTTTTTAATTAGGATTAAGTGGTGTCGTTTTACCCTAATCTATACCACCTATAT
The DNA here is from genome assembly GCA_036250385.1 of Solanum microdontum. Classification (NCBI taxonomy): domain Eukaryota; kingdom Viridiplantae; phylum Streptophyta; class Magnoliopsida; order Solanales; family Solanaceae; genus Solanum; species Solanum microdontum. The sequence goes on along the minus strand of JAJONQ010010260.1, from coordinate 95,646 downwards.
AAACACTTTAGACCCCAAAATTAAGTCATCCAAGTCATTATTTCCATATCCACAAAAGAAACACAATTCTCTCTCAAATATCCTCTCTCTAGAAAACTCAAAGAAGAAGAAGAAAAAGAAGAGGAGGGTAAAGATAGGTCAAGTCAAGTCTCCATTGTTTCAAGCTTGGTAGACTTTGTAATCAAGGTATGATGGCTTATTCATTGATGGATTTCTTTCATCCGTGAAGTGCCCATGTTTTTCCCAATTTAGAAGAAGAATTCTCCAAGTCAAACTAGGGTTTCTTCAAATGTTATGGGTTATGATCCAATAGAGTGGATAATAATTGTTTATGATTGTTTATGATGTAATTACATGTTTTTAGTATGATTATACATATATTCATGCTTAACCTATGATTCTAGGTTGAATTTGATATAGTTTGGTTTAATGACATGAAAGGGGAAATTCAGGGCTTAGATGTGATCCTCTAGGATTGATGAATTGCATTATATATTTGGTTGGGATGGAAGCACATGGACATGAATTGCTTAGGAGTAAAAGCTTATAGACATGAATTGACTAAGATCAAGTATGCATGTTGAATTATGATGTAGTAATGTTTGAGATTGAACCTATATGATGATATATGATTAAAATTTCTTAAAAAGGTAGCATATGATTAAAATGCCTTGAGACTTGGGTATATGAGATGCTTATTAGAAGTATTGCTTGAGAATCAAAACTTGTAGTTATGAATGTTGATTCCTAGGGCTTTGAGAGTAAGGTTAATGTGTTGAATTATGAATATTAAGGCTTTGAGAGTTAAGCTTGCATGGAAATGGAAGACTATAGGTAGAATTGTTGTGGAATGACTTTACCCACCTAATATACCTTATGAATGTTTGCATGTATGAAGTGATATAATCACTTGAGTTATGATTATATCTATATCAAATGTTTAGAATGTCGATGTGTTGATTGAAAGTAAGTTTTAAACCTTGAAATGGAAAAGAATGAAATTGTGCATGTCTTTATGAAATATTTGTAAATGCCATGAATACACTTTGAGAGTGATGTGTTAATGAATATATTCTTGTTATGGACTGATTGAAATGTTATTCTCATGAACTCATAATGAACAAGATGTGAAAAGTTTTCTCACATAATGCAGATTCTAGGTTGAAAGACTTTCTCACCTAATTCAATCTAATACTTACATGTGGACATGATGTGAAAGGTTTTCTTACCCATGATCCAAGAGCTATCCTAATGAACTAACATGGATAGGTTTCCAAGGACATCCTTCCATGAAACATGAATTAAGTAAGACATAATGTTTATTCCGTGGGAATTATGCTTAGCATCGAGTATATATTGAGCATTAGATGGAAGTTTTTACGTCAGTTGAGTCCAACTTCAAAATGGGATCCTTTTATGCTTGTTGAGTCCGAATTCCCAAAGTATATTACGTGCGATGGAGACCTTTTACGCCAGTTGATTCCAGGTATCTAGTAGCAATCTCCTTATCCCATAAACTACGTGCCCCCGTAGGTTATTTATCTAGTAGATCCACCTAAGCTAACAAATCATGGTTCTACCTTAGGCAAGTAGGACAACCCTTTTTGGTGTGCGTAACACCAGGTGATCATGTTATAGATCACATGGTCACATGTCCGTTAAGGCTAATTCCCACAAGGTCAAGTCTAATAATGAACTAAGGTTACTTCAAGGAAGTATTATAAGTATGTTTTGATATGAAATTTAGTTGTATGAAATATGCTTAGCTTAGATTGTTGCTATAGTTTCTTTCCTTTATATGTTTGACTAAAGGTGAATGTTCCATTGTCTATGAGAAATAAGCTAAAGGATGAGATCAAAAGATTATGAATATGAATGAGGGCCTAAAATGGTTTGCTTGGTATCAGTGAGATTTATGGGGTCTTATCAATGCATTGCACAAGCATGCTTTGAGGTTACTTATGAATTGTGTCTCTTATATTATGTTTATCTAGGTGCATTGACTATGCTTATGATTTATATCATTTTCTATTATGCCTCTAGTATGTACCTTATGTTGATGTCTCTTATGATTATGATATATGTCTTATGTTGACTAATGCCATCGACATGCTTTTGTTGATGGTTTATGCTAGCCATCATATTTAGTACATTATTGTACTAATGCATAATCATCCCTACTTTATTACCACCTGTAGGGTTCGGCGATATTGACTTCAATCCCCATGGATATGTTCATAGTAGATCAAGAAGAGAACTTTTGGTAAGTCCTCCTAGCAATGCACTGGGTAGAGCTGGCTGGCACCTTTGATTTTCGATACCACCTCAAGGTGGATCTAGGCAGAACTCCCTATTGCGAAGAGGGATTTGAGTATTGCTGCTCATTTCTGGTTTGACTTCATGAGCAACACCATAATTCCATCCCAAAATGAGTCTATTCTGCGCCATCCTAAGGCAGCATGCCTTGGAGCTATCATATCCCGGATAAGCATCGACCTGGGACTTCTTATTGAGTAGGAGATGGCCATGAGGGCCAAGCAGAGGCAGACTTCCATACCTTTCCTTTTCTTGATCACAGAGTTATGTCGGCAAGCTGAAGTGCCTCAAGATGACACGAGGGACATTGAGGTTACCCCATCTTCCTCAACTGTCATCCGGTGCATTGAGTCTGAGTATACTAGAGATGAGGTGGACAGAAAGAGGGCAACTCTTGTGGACACATCCCCGGAGGTGGATATAGATTCGATACGTGCAGAGGCGTCTTTGCCTACTCCGGACCTTCAGGTACTTCTGACCCTTCTTACTCTTCACAGGTTCCACGCACATCTACTTCGTCCCAGCAGACCATGATTACTCAGGCGATGATCCTGAAGATGGGGCATCTGGCTCATTCAACTAATGTGAGGGCGATCCGATTAGAGAGATTTGTCGCCTTGATGATTGAGGCTTCTATCTTATTTGCACTAACCCCCCTCCAGACTTCCATTGACACTCTCACCATGAGAGTGGAGGCTTGTGAGAGCAGGCATGTGGAGACCTCCGAAGTTACGACTTTGAAAGCCGAAGTTGCTAATATGAGTAAGGACGTAGACTATCTTAAGTCTACAGACTTCACATCATTGCTAGAGGCTACAGATGATATGGATGCTCCTGACACTTCAAATATTCCTCTGGCCACCAACGTAGATGTGCATAGGTATGATGAGCATTTGAGGAGTCGGATGTTGTGACCGATGAGGAGTAGATAGAGATACACGAGGAGAGCATATATAGAGATTTTCCAGATCTTGAGGAGAAGATTATGTAGTCGGTGATCCAGACATCGCTTACTTAGACATCCTTGGAAGCTCCTAGTGGGTCTAGTACTGTTGTCCCATCTGAGGTGACTTCGGGCACCGATGCCCAAGTCCAGATTGCATTGATGCACTGGGCATTGATGCCCGGGTAGATGGAGTGACTAGGTAGACATGATCCTTTCTTTACCTTTCTTTCTGTATTTCTTTATTTTGACATGTGGATATTTTATTTTGTTTGCATTTAGGACAAATGATTTTATTTGTGGTGGGGTGAGTCTCACCTTTCCTGACGATTCGTGATTGATGTTTTATTTATATATTTGGGTTTTGAGCTATAATTGTGCTTTTACACTGCTTTTGTGAATATTTGGGCTTGTGGCTCGATGTTTTTAATTGTAAATGATTTTTGACCCTTCAGAAAAATTGTGTCACCTCTTGTTTGTGTTGAATGTGGTTGTTCTTTTGCAAATTTGAGTATCAGTTTTGATCAATACCGATGACTTGAATAGGTCTCATAATCAAACAAAAATGAATGTGCGGCTATGATGAGACCAAATGAAGTTGCATAGTCAATATGTGAACTCTTTACATCTCGCTGTGATTAGCCAAGTATCTAATTGAGTCTCTTGTGATGAGCATTGCACACTAGCAAAAGTGTGGAGTGTTGTTTGACATTGGTGTCAATGCCTTGTGTGATAAGCTTATCGTGAACCATGTGTAATGACACCTAGAATTTACCCCGTTGGTCTGGTTGTCTAGGTAAGGCAATATCTTGACATGATGTTAGGCAACTTTGAAGAGTCTGAAACATTTGGATATTATACATCTTTTGTGGCCTACCTTGTGAGTGTGTGGACCCCGTTTGAGCACCCTCTGATCCTTAACCTGTTCTTGGAAGAAACTTGATGAAATTATGACCTTTGTTGATCTATTACCCAGAATCCTCTTGATTTGTGGTTTGTTTGAAAAGCAAACTTAGGCCAAAAGCCTAAGTTGGGGGTGTGGTGAAAAAACAAGGTAAATCAAGCAATGCAAGAAAGTCCCTTTTGACCCATGGTTTTGAGAAACATGGAACCCCTCCATACAAAAAAAAGAGAGAGAAAAAGAAGAAAAGAATGAAAAAGTTGTGGAATAAAGTTGTGAAAATACAAAGGAATTTGGGTTTCCAACCGTCCATGGAAGATGAATAAAGGGTGACTTTTAAGCTTAAATGAGAAGGATAAAGAAGAGGAAAGAAAGTGTTGTTCACACCACATTTTATGAGAATAGAAGTCACTAAGCCTGAATGACCATATATGTGCACTCAGCCCCGTTACAAGCATTGAAAAGACATTTTTGATCTTGAGTAAGCTGAAACAAGGGTTGATTGAAAAAATATGGGTAAACCTATGGGTGAAATCGTGCATCGTGTTCCTCTTTGTGAGTGTGAGCATTGCATTTGATTCCGGAGCTTTAAATTGTGATCCATTGCGTGTTAATATGGAATAATCCTTTGTGTTAGGGCATTTGAGTACCTTTGTTGAGCTTGAATTTGCATTTGAAGCAAGTATTGTAAGCTTGAGATTCTGATATTAGTGAGTCACAACTTGATTCTTTTAGTGCACAATTGATCTTTGCATGAGTAAGTTGTGTCTTCTTGTCTGTATTCATTATTGAGACTTGTGTGGAATTGTTTGAGACATCCTTTTTGAACTGCTGAACTTTGGTTTTACTTGAGGACAAGAAAAAGTTTAAGTTTGGGGTGTTGATGAGTCTACAAATTGGATGCATTTAGGGCTTTATTTTAATAGATTTAGTGTCCTCAAATGCATATTTTGTGCTAATAACTGATATAAATCCTTGAATTTCAGGTATTTGGATTGAGGAACAAAGCATGGAAACTATTGAGCAAAAAAGGAACAAGTCAACTGAAAGAATGAATAAAATAATGCCTGAGGATTACCTAATCCATTCGGCGAGTCGCCGAATGGCCATTGTCTTGCCTAATATTCCAGTGTGCCGAGCCCTAATGGAGAAAATCAAGTCGGCGAGTCGGTAAATGGTTCCGCGATGCAGTGCCATATCACCCAAAGTACAAACCTGAAGATGTTGAAGGGCAAAGTAAAAAGGCGATGAAATTAACCGAAGGGAGGATCGACGATTCCAACTTATGGCGCCGAATGGTCCTTCACAACACATTTTTGGGTGACTATAAATACATTTTGAAATTCTTAGTTTAGTAGGTAGATTATATTTTATCAGTGTTATAATTCAGTTTTCAAATTGTGCTTAGAACTGAACTTTTTGGAGACATTTTTCCTTATCTTTGAAGATTTGAAGATTTCCATTTCTATGAAATTGGAAATGGGTATTAAAAATTCTTCATCTTAGATCTTTGGAAAGACTAAATCAATCCTACCCAGTTGATGGAAACACAACTTCGTAACGATTTTTACCGTTTTATGATGTCTAGCTAAAACCCCAATTCTTGTGGTCTGATTATGTGATTGTGTGTTTATTTAGTTGATGGGTATTGTTAATTGATTGTGCAAATGTTGTTTGAATGTGATTTCGTTCAGAGATTGTGGTTGAAATTAATGGGTTGTAGTTGTAAATACAATCCTAACTTTGTGTTTTTGGCTTTCTCGAGACAGAGGTTTTAAAACCAAGATTTCTTAATCGATGGTCTGTGGGTATTGGGTTGTTATGGGTTTGGCTCGAGAGAGTGAACCCTAAACCTTTTTCAACACATTCAGTTCGAGAGAGTGAATGGACTAAAGCGAAGGTTGTGCTTAATTACTGCTTATTGGTGTTCGAGAGAAACCAATTTGATTCGGGGTAAATTGTTCGAGAGAAAGTGTATCCCCACTAAAGTTTAGCTTATTCACTGATTTACATTTATTCACTATTAATTGCAATTACTCGGTTATCTACCTTAGCTAATAATCCAATCAAATCCCACGAACCCGTCTCCATATTTGCATTTTCGTATTATTTGTTGTTTTAGTTCATAATCAAATACAAACCCCCTTGATAATTGACACTTGTGTCACCCTTAACTTGAGCCATGTTTTTATTCACAAATGTTTTTAGCTATGATTGACTTGAGCATACTCTTACTTGCCTATTGAATCTCAATTACGAACCAGACTCAACCCCAACTCACATAGTTGAGTTATATTACTATTGAATGATCGATAACACTTAGAATTGGATAAATTGTCTTTGATAAGGTTACACCCTAATCAGAATGCTCCAAAGCAAATTAGGTTATATGCCCTCTAAGCTAGAGGTGAACAAGAGAATCCTCCAAATGTTGCTCACGTTATGTGTTTCATTCTTATGTAGATTCTGGTGTTGCTTGACTTTTGTGGCTTGATAGACTTGATATGATAAACCTTGATGTTGTCCTTGGTATGAATGGGTTGCATTATGGTTATGTTTATTTGGTTATAGAACCCGACTTAGTCATGATGAGTTTTGGGGTATGTTGATAGATTTGGTGAATAGGGTGTTTTAGAAATGCCTAGATTTGTCAAATGAGTAGACTCCTCTAAAGGGTAGTAGTGTAATTCACCATGTTTTAGAATCATCTTGTGTGATGGTTATGAAAACTTAGTGATAAATTGATCCGACCTTAGAATTGAAGGATGCGATGCATAGAAAAGTCAACATAGGCTTACTCCCAAGGGAGAGATGATATGCTTAGATAGCAAGGTTCTTGAGTGTTCTTGATGTGCGTGATTTGGGTTTGCTTGAAATTCTCACCTTGAGAGGTATAGTGAGTTTGGGAAGTTTAATCCCCATTTAGTAGGGCAATAAGAGATCTTGAGATGTGTTGGTAGGGGTGCTTATGATCTAGAATTCCCTAAGGAGTCTACATAGGTGTATCCAACTTCCCATGTGTCTATGATAAGGAAGTGTGCTTGAAATTCGACATTCATAGATCCGTCAGAAGAGTTGAGAAGTTAATGAGAATTTCTCTAATTTAGAAATATCGGTTGGGATTTTAGAGCAAAAGTAATGAGATAGAAGAGCAAGGAAGTAGCTTACATGAAAGTTTTAAGGAGTGGTCTTTTAGTGAGGGTTTTAGGTGAGGGTGTACTTTCACAATGACACGATCCGAGCCTATACCCCGCACCTGACATAGCGAACAAGACTCCGAAAAGACTTATACAAGCCTCATAGCTTGTCATCACATAAGAAAATAGAAATAGTTCTGAATTTAAAACTCTTTTAAATCCATACAATCGAAAACATCATTAAAAACATCGGAAGTCTACTTGTCTCACATGGCCATATAAAAACATCTTGAATCAAAATTAGGGTTACAACCCGTACAATAGAAAGTCTAAAAAGAGTATAACACATTGAAAGACATGATACATCAATAAAACACTTGTCCTCGGATCCATGAGGACATACCACAACCTTTGGAAGAACTCAATCCAAGTCCTTTGAACTAGAGGGAAACAACTCACTTGCCGGAACCTACACTTTGTAGAAAAATAGAAGAAATATGGGTTAGCACATTTAATGTACTAAGTATGATAGCCATACAAAATCCATGCTCAAAAAGTTGAGATAAATCGTTCGGTACATGCTTTCGATAGGAAATTTGTAAGATAATAGTGACTAGGCTAAGCTTTATATGGAAATAAGTTCCCTCTCGGGCAACTTACCCCGTTTCAAATGCGTTCCCCTCGGACACCCATTTGCCGCATGAAGGCCAGCCTAAGACTTACCCCACTCACTCTCTCGAGTTGAGTGTTAGGATATGGGACTAGGGATCACCCTCTCGGGCTGAACCTTATGTTGACCCATTCCTTAGGCCATCAGTCTAGCGGTCTTGTTTTCGCGACATCCCTCTCGGGCAAGCAGAAAACACATGGGTGGTTTTGTATTTGCAACTAAAAACCCATCAAATTAAACCACAACACTAGGTGAAATCACAATTAAAATACATCTATCCTATCAAGAAGCAAGATCCAACAACAATATCAACACATATTTGCTAAATCACACCCCAAGAATGGGGATTTTTAGCCACATATCAAGAAATAAAAAAATACACCTAAAATGATACTAAGATCAAATGGTTATAAGGAAATAAACCTTGATTTAAGCAAAGGAAGAAGAATGGAGAAGACCCACTTCCAACTTGGGGAAGATGAAATCCTTCTTTCTTCAAGTCTCCCAAAAAACCCTCTCCAAACTTGAGAGAAAATATCCCAAAATGTACTATTCGGTGATTCGCCCTTTGGTGTAATCCGTCGCTGTCTTACACTAGCCTTCAGCATCGTCGTGCTCTGTGTTATTGGGCGACATAGTACTGCTTCACAGAATTATTCGGAGAAACACCGACTGCTCCTTTCATCTCCTTTTTTATCCTCCTCCTTCAAGGCTTCATGTACTGGAACAAAGGGCAGACTGTATCCCTTCGGCCAATCGCCAAGCGTGCTTGGCGATGTGCAGACTTTCGCTTCTTTGTTCTTTTCAGCTTTTTTGTTCCTTTTGTGCCTAAGTGTCCATGCTTCCAATAAAACTTCAAAAACCTGAAACTTAAAGTTTTCATCAGATATTGAGACAAAATAAGCAGTTGAGGACACTATTTCTATCAAAATAAAGCCCTAAATGAGTCCAAATCGTGGACTCATCAATACCCCCAACTTAAACTTTTGCTTCTCCTAAAGCAAACTCAGGTTCAATCGTTCAACAATGTGTCTCAAATAGTGCTACTGAAGACTAAATTATGAATCACACAACCAAACTCAATTTACTTATGCAAGGATCAATTGTGTACTCAAAGATTCAAGTTGTGACATACCATTATCAGTGATTATGATGCTCGCAATACTTGCTACTTGTGCAATCAAGCACAATAGGAAGTATCTAAATGCCCTTACATAAAGAATGATTCCATATTCACACATGGAGGTTAATCAATTCAAGATCATGAGATGACAGGCTCACACTCCAAACGAGGAATAGAATACATGTTTTCACTCATAGGTTTTCCCTTATTTTCAAATCGACTTCCGATTCGGCCTACTCAATATAAAAAAGCTCTTTCTAAGGCTTCTAATGGGGATGAGTGCAAATGTATGGTCATTTAGGCTTAGTAACTTTTCCTCGTGAGATGTGGTACTTTCAAGGCATACCCTTCTTCTCCTTTATCAATTATTTTTCTAGTGCTTCTAAGTCATCTTTTTATTCACCCCCATGGATTGCTTGGCAACCCGATTTCTTTTGTACTTTATTCCATAATTTGTTTTTTTTTTTTAAGAGTTTCCATTATTCTACAACACCACTGATTGAGGGGGACTTTCCTTGCAGTTCTTGACTTCTCTTTTTCCTTTTTACCACACCCCCAACTTAGGATTTTTGCCTAAGTTGGCTATTCGCTAAACAACAAATCAAGAGGATTATAGGTAGTGGGTCAAGTAAGGTCTAAGGTTCATCAAGGTTCTTCCAAAGAGAGGTAAGGCTCAACAGGTGTTAAAAAGAGTTTCACACGCTCACGGGTAGGCTACAAAGAGGTATATGTCAAATTTGTCTCACACTCTTTAAAGATGCCTAAGATGATTTCAAGAGTACACCTTTCTATATCAATCAGACTGACAGGGAAACTTGTAGGTTTATTCATACATGGTTCAAAGCAAGCTAATCACACAAGGCATTGACACTTAAGTCAAACAAGACCACACACTTTCGCTAGTGTTCAACGGTTATTACAAGAGAATTATTTCGATAAATGGCTAATCACAACAAGATGCAAATAGTTTACATATTGTCTATATAACTTCTTTTGGCCTCATCGTAGCCGTATATTCATGTTCATTCGATTGAGAGCACTATTCAAGTAATCGATATTGATTGAAATCGGGACTCAATTTTTTTGCAAAAGAACAACCACATCAACTCACGAGAGGTGGCAAAAAATGTGCAAAAATTCATAAAATTTTGGGGAAGGGTCAAAATCATTTTGCAAATAAAAATAAACGGAGCCTTAAGCTCAAACATCCACAGAGAAGCAGTATCTAACACAATTTAAAACAGAACAACCCAAATATATACAGAAAATGCAACTATCAGCACAAAAGGTGTGGGCCTCACCCCACCACAATTAAATGCAATTGTCCTCAAATGCGAATAAAAATATCCAAAATTAAAAATAAGTAAGACAAACAGAGAGGTAAAGAAGTGATCTTGGCTAGCGGGTCCTCCATCTGTCATGGCATCAGTATACGGAGTGACCACCAGATGGGCCAGCTCCACTGGATCCCACAGCAGGAGACTTTGCCAAAGAAACTTGCACAACAACAACTATCATGATCTCTTCAGTCTCGGCTATGTCGTCCACTTTAACTTTCTCAAATATCTTTTCGTCAGTTTCTGCCTCTGATTCAGGATCAACCGTATGGTCCATTCCAGTTCCATGCCCTGTGGTAGTCTAACACATTTCAGGCACATCTGGAACTTTCACTGTTCCAAAGATCATAGATATATCGTTGATCGTGCTCGCACACTACTATCCTGGCTTCTATAGCATCGATAGTAGTGCTCAGTGGTCTCATAGCATTGTCGAGGGCAGCCTGAATCATGACTGGAATAGAGCTTTCTATGTTGGCAGTTCGGCAATCAACAGATTGGGCAAGCTGTCCCATTAGGATCAAGGATGCCTGAGTGATCGGCTCATAGGAGGCAACAACAGTCGAAGGTTTGGGTGGAAATGAAGAAGCAGAGTGGCCTGTAAGGTTAGAAGGAGTGGTAATGACATCATATATACCTAAAGGTCCAGGGGCTGGAGTAGGCAAAGATGCCTATGCAGGTATAGATCTAGTGGCCACAATTTCCTTCTATTTCTTTTTTATTTGGTCCTTATGATATTCAGCTTCGATCTTTCAGATACTAGTGGAGGCGGTGGCAGCTAATTCCACATCCTTTATTACATCTCTAGGCACCTGAGCTCTTTTGCATAATTCAGTTATTAATACCAGGAAAGGGAGAAATGTCTGGCTCTTATTTGCACGCATATGGATCTCAAAGGCAATGATCATCCCGAGATTTATCCTGGTTTTTTCCATGATGCATCCAAGGCAAGTTGCCTTAGCATGACGAAGGATTGATTCATTTTGTGATGCAATAATTGTGCTGCTGATGAATCCGAACCAGTGTCGTGCAGCTATGTTTAGATTTTTCTTCTTAATTGGAACTCTTTCTACTAACCCTGTCGGAGCATTATCGCCTGACACTAGCAAAGCTAACAATTTTTTCACTGTTTCCAGCTTCTATGTCCTGATCAAATGCTGGCAATGGTCATTAGTCATATTGGACATACCCAAGGGTGTGTTGATAGCCTCACTGTTACAGGCTACCTTCCTTCCTCTGACAACCACGTAGACAACTACTTTAAAAGATGAGACTAGCCTTTTCCATTGAGGTACCAATGCACTGTATGCGTCGTAGAACTCTATAACCCAGCTTGGTATGTAAGAGCCGCGATGCCTTATGAAGATTTGGAATTTGTGGTGTTTCAGGCACTCCATCACCTCTGGATACCTATCAATAACCCCATCTATTGAAAGTCGTTTCTCCTCAAAGATCGTTCTCAGACTGTCCGACTTTGATCTATTCATTGATCCATGTTAGGGACCTTGTACTAGAGGTGCCAGCACTAATGCTTGCTCTGAACCTGGAGGAGTTGGACTGGTGCATTGACTATCTCTGATCCGATGTGGATCATGTATCATTTTGGTACTTAACTCAACCCTCCTTGCCTTTGTATGGTAGTCTTCATCAGTCTTTGCACTCTCACTATTATATATGGGTGGCTCGGTGGTGTAGAAGCATGTGCTGTCAGAGCTTACATCGGATAATTCGAAGGTTTTTCCCTTCCCCTTACTTTTTGAAGTTGTCGTATCTTTTCCCCTGGGTGGAGGTGCATTTTCACTGATTACAATTCCTCTTCCCTTCCTCTGGTCGATCGTTAGGCCACATCTATTAAAAGTTAGTAATTACATTGTACCACACTATTGCAGACAAACTCGCTAATTTAATCAGCGAATCGCCGAACCTGTTTGGAGATCATGAATATGTCCACCAAAAGTTGCAAAGCCCACAGTGCTTAAGATAAGAAATTAAGGGCTATTTAGGGCTAGTAGGTGAACCGCCGAGTGATTCGACGAGCTCAACTCAGCTCACCGACTGACCTAACGCCTGAGATTTGACTTACTTTCAAAAATCGATCGTACAAACCTCAGAAACAAAATTAAACTATGTATTAATGAAATTCAGCCCCAGACCCATAGCACCCATTCATGGTCAACACCCATTATGCATAGTTCACAACATTTAGTTTCAAGGTAAGGAGAGTGAAAAAAGAATTCGAACAGTAGAAGGAAATAGGCCCCAATTTACATATCAGAAGCAAGCATTTGAAAATTTCTACTCATATCAGAGAGATCTAACATGAATTAATGGACACCTAGATTGCAGATGAGGTTGAAATTTTCAAAAGTGAATGGGGGTTTTCTATAAACTAACCTTTTTGCTGAGTAAACAAAATTGTAATGCTAGGCGGCAATGAAAATCCGATTTCCAAGTGCTAATCCGTGACTAAAGTACTACTTTAAGGTGAGAGAATGTAAATTACTAACTTTGTGTGAAATTATGGAGTTTGAAAGTGAGAAAGAAAGAAGAAGTGTGAATGTTGGCAATATATGCTTGTTCAATTTGTGTCCATTTGGCGACGTTAGTCGCACTCGCCAACCCACTCTGCGATTCGCCAAGAGGTCATTTATCCCGCCCTTTCTTTAAAATCTTTATTTTTGGGGCGGTGAATTCGACGGTCTGTATCAAGATTACCAAACTTTTTGGCGATGCGCCGAGTTGCTTTTCGAGTTCGCCGAGTTTTACAAGCTCTGTACAACTCTTGTATTGAGCCAAATGGCGGATCTAGTCAGGCTCGCAGACCTGTATGGCGCCTCACGGAATGGACTTTCTTCTCGCCAACCTGAAATTTTCCATACTTTACTTGTTTTAACTTGCAACACAGCACACCATTATTTATAAAAGTAAAATCCTAAACGTTTAAGACCTTGAGTTGCCTCCCAAGAAGTGCTTAATTAACCGTTGTGGCACGACGCAAGTCATTGCTTAAGTTTCATTGTTGGGGTTGGCCATGTCCTCATTAGGCCACCCCCTATTTCACTTCGGATGGAGTTGAGGCGATGCATGACTCATGATGTCCTCGAGCAGTTTGATAGCTTTAGAATGAGACCAAATAATTGGTTTCATTCCTTCGATGCCTTCTTTCAATCCTCCATCTCTTTGTCTTGCTCGGCCACCTTTCAGAGAATTGTTGAGAGTTTTCCCTCGATGCGTTTGATCTCCTTATTCTCATTGTTTCTTCTATTATGAGGGGGAATGCATTTATCCTTCCTTTTGCACTAAGCTTCGACCTTCACCATATTTCCTTTTAACTCATCCATTTGAGTCATTAGTGCGGTCATCAAGAGATCCTTTTCAACCTCTTGGCTCATTTTAGCCATATTGTCAAACAATTCGACTGTTATTAGATATGGTTGCTTTAATGTTACACCAAGAAGGAGTTGGTCAATCAACATCTTGTTTCTGGGGCTAAGACTTCGGTAGAAGCAATCAAGGAGGATCGTACCGGGAATTGCATGAGTGGGGCATTGAGTTAGTAGTTCATTGAATCTTGCCCATGTCTCATGGATCCGCTCATCCTCCAATTGCTTGAAGGTTAGGATACGATCCCAATACATCATTCCCCCTAATGGAGGAAGCTCCCGATTATTTCTCCCTTCCACTTGTTTAGATTCCGACAAATCACAAAACAAAAGTAAGAATTAAGTTAGTGAACTACAACTAATAAGAACAGAAACTCTACTAAACTAAAATTTCTCAAACAACACCACTCCCCAACAGCGGCGCCATTTTGATGCTTATTGTGACCAACGACACTAACATACGGTACGAGTGTCTACGATCGACGATAGTATAGTAACCCAACTAAAGGTTGGAGTCGTGTCCCAAGGGAGTGGTTTTGAGAATTAATAGAAAAATAAAATTTAGTTCTACTTAGTCGTAGCTAAAGACATTAACGAGTAAAATGATAGTAAATTAAAGGGGGTGACACAAAAATGTCAAATATCAATTGGGGTTTTTTTTCACAAGTAGTAAAAACAACAAAAATAACAAGAAAAGCAAGTATGGGGAAGAGTTCTTGGGGTATGACTACAATACAAGTTGAGATAAATTGTTAGGTAGATGCTTTCGTTAGGAAATTTGCAAGATAACAGTGACTAGGCAAAGTTTTAGATGGAATTAACTTCCCTCTTGGGCAACTTACCCCGTTTCAAATGTGTTCCTCTCAGACACCCATTTTCCGCATGAAGGCCAGCCTACACCTTACTCCACTCACTCTCTTGAGCTGAGTTTTAGGATATGAGACTAGGGCTCACCCTCTCGGGATGAACCTCATGTCGACCCACTCCTTAGGCCATCAGTCTAGTGGTCTTGGTTTCGCGACCTCCCTCTCAGGTAAATCAAAAACACATGGGTGATTTTGCATTTGCGACTACAAACCCATTGAATTAAACCACAACAACTAGGTGAAATCGCCATTAAAATACATCTATTATATCAGCAAGCAATTCCCAACAACAATATCAACACATATTTGCTAAATCACACCCCAAGAATGGGGGTTTTAGCCACACATCAAGAAATAACAAAATACACCTCTCCAAACTTTAAGCAAAGGAAGAAGAATGGAGAAGACCCATTTCTAACTTGGGGAAGATTAAATACTTCTTTATTCAAGTCTCCCAAAAAACCCTCTCCAAACTTTAGTGAAAATATCACAAAAAGTACTATTATAATGTGAAAATTATAATAATGGTTTCGCCCTTAAAAATTAATAACAAGTTTAGTATTTATAGACTCTAGAAAATAGTGCTGGCGGATCTTTTGGCGAGGTTAGTCGTAATGACCGATTAACTCGGTGATTCGCCCTTTGGTGTAGTTTGTTGCCGTCTTGCACTAGCCTTCAGCATCGTCGTGCTCTGTGTCATTGGGCGATATAGTACTGCTTCACAGAATTATTCGGCAAAACGTCGTCTGCTTCTTTCATTGCCTTTTTTATCCTGCTCCTTGAAGGCTTCGCGTTAGGAACAAAGGGTGGAGTGCGTCCCTTCGGCGAATCGCCAAGCGTCCAAGCACGCTTGGAGATGCGCAAGCTTCAGCTTCTTTATTCTTTTCAGCCTTTTTGTTCCTTTTTGCGCCTGAGTGTCCATGCTTCAACTAAAACTTCAAATACCTGAAACTTAAGCATTTTCATAAGATATTGAGACAAAATAAGCAATTGAGGATACTATTTCTATCAAAATAAAGCCCTAAATGACTCTAATTTATGGACTCATCAACATATCTACTCATCTCATCCCTCGGGTTGGACACCAAATATGGAGCATACTTAGACAATAGGGTAAATTTCGAAGAATACTCTTGGACATTCATGCTACCTTGCCTAAGATTGATAAACTTCTCCACCTTAGCCTCTCTCTTCTCACGGGGAAAGAACCTATGAAGGAATGTTTTCTTAAACACCTCCCAATCTATGCGACTCGCTCATATCAGCCTATTGCTCTTCCATTGAGTAAACCAAACTTGGGCAACATCCTTCAATTAGTAAGTGGCTAGTTCCATTTTTTCTACTGAAGTCACCCCCATAGTATCAACTACTTTATACACGCCATCCACAAACTCCTGGGGATCCTCTCCCACCTTGGAACCTAGAAACACCGGAGGCTTCATTCTCACAAAGTCCCTCAACCTAGAAGCCATAGTGCTCACATTAGGGTTCAGATGAGTCTCAACACCCCTATTGGATTGATCCGTCATAGCTTGGGCTTGAGTAGTTACGACTTGAGCTCATTAAAAGAGCCAACCTAACTTTTTCATTGGACAAATCCAGAGGATCAACCGGGACTTAATTGCCTTGAGGAACTTTGTCACCTTGAGAACCTTAGGGAGGAACTCCCTCCTTCACAATCTCCTCTTCCATCCTTCTTGTGTTCGCCCGTCTTGTATTCATATCCTATAAACACAAGAGCAGAGATACTAAAATGAATTTATATAGTTAAAACTCTAAGGCATGACTTGAAGAGTAATGAAACAAGAGTAGCTCCCTAACGTCCTATAGCCTCTCATTCATAAATGTGGTGCGCTTCACACTTATGAACAATACTCTACTTGACGTGGCTTGTGAGACACCAATCCTAAAAACCATTCCCAACATCTTATGCTCTGTTACCATGTTTTTAATGGCCCGAGCCTACACCCCGGACGTGACACGGCATACATGAATCCAAAATGCCTTATACAAGCCTCAAAGTATGTCATCAGATAAGATAATAGAAATCGTGCAGAATTTAAAAAATTTCTAAATCCATACAATCGAAAACATCATTTAAACTAGTGGAAGTCTACTTGTCTCACATGGCCATCTAAAAACATCTTTAATCAAAAGTACGGTCACAGCCCTTACAATAGAAAGACAAAAAAGAGTCTAACATAGTAAATGACATGAAACATCAATAAACACTTGTCCTCGGATCCATGAGGATATACCACAAGCGTTGGAAGAACTCAATCCAAGCCCTTTGAATTAGAGGGAAACAACTCACTTGCCGGAACCTACACTTTGTAGAAAAAAAAGAAGAAATATGGGTTAGCACATTTAATCTACTAAGTATGATAGCCATGCAAAAACCATGCTCAAAAAGGACATTTTTCTTTAAAATCATGCCATATGCCATTTTAAGTAAACTTCATGATCTTTAGTATAAGAGGCGTAAGATACAAACATAATCAGCATATAAGTCATTACATCACATTAGAGACTTCACCTTAAGTAACCCTAAGCTAGACTTGTGCAATGTATGAATGGCATCCCATACCACCATCCCTATTAAGTACCACTTTGAGGCCACCATAGATGAACTTACCATTCTTCAAACTCATCTTTAAACAATCCTCATGCATAAGGAACATAAACATTTCATAAATCATGACAAGGAAGGTAACTCATAATACATTCCAAATAAAGCATGCATCATTACTTTAAGCATTTAAGTCAACATTCTCATTAGCTACATTAAGAGCACATTCATTCATTAGAAATTCAAACATTGGAGAATCACACCATAGCACTCTCAAAGCATACTCATGCAATGCATGGATGGCATCCCATTCTACCACCCACACTTTATAGAACCTCTCAAGTAACCATAGCACGTATCTCACATAACGGGAATAAGCATTAACCGACATAAACTACGTGAGCAAATCAAGGAATCTGATGTCTTTCCCCCACACCGAAAAGAGGTGGTCTACTTGCCTAAGGTAGAACCGGTAAAATTTTAACTTAGTTGAATCCACTAGCTAATAACCTATGGTGGCACATGGTTATGGGATAAGAAAGATGTCCGTTGGAACCCGACCTAATTTGGGGAGAGTTTCCATCTTACCATATTCACTCGGTAATTAGCCTTCAATCCCATAGAGTAGTTCATTTTCATTAACATTATTACACTTGAGAGGAATTCCATCGGCCTATCGACCCAATGTATATTATTACACACATGAAAGGAATGTTATTGGCATATCGCTTCATGGTACACCATTAGGATAACTCATTGAATCTTTAAGAAAGGAATGACATTGACCTATCGATTCAAGATTCACCATTACATTAAATCATTGAATTATTATGAAAGGAATGACATTGGCCTATCGATTCAACACAAAGCCTTAGGATACTTCATTAGTCATTTTGTGAAAGGAATGCCATTGGCCTATAGATTCATGTTCATTAAGTCAAGATACATTCACTACACAAGAAGAGGAAGCCTAAACCTACCAATTCAAGATACATTAATCAACATTACTTTCATTCACACAAAAAGGGGATGCCCTAAGCCTACCAATTGAAGGTATAACATTACATTAAAGAAACCCTTCACATATATCATCAAGATTGATGAGTGCATATATGAGAATAACCTTTCAATAATAGCACAATTGCATGGTAGAAATGATCACATTACTTTCATTGAAATCATAAAGCATTTACATATCATCATAATCATACATCAACCTTCATGAAATTACCCTCCAAGGCTATGGATCACAATTCACCAACACACCTAGAATACTACAATTTAGGCATGAATAATGATATAATTCAATAAACTAAATCAATATAGACTTAATCTCTTCACATACTTCCATAATCAATAAAACCCAATTCACAAACCTCGAATTTTAGTCTTTTGGGGGAAACATGGGTTCATGGAGAAATTTATCATAATTCATCATTAATTCAATAATTCCATCTTAATTCATAATATATAAACCTTTGAAAACGTTTTGGAATTGTACCCATGCTTGGATGGAAAACCCTACTTTTTGGGAAAATTTGGAAACTTGTACTACAACATTTTAGGCCTAGGGCCACACTAATTTTGGACAACCGTTTTAAAATGTTGCGTAAAATACTTTTTGGGGCGCTTTTAAAGCATAGTCCAACATATTTAACTTTTAGCTGCGATAATATTGGTAACTCTTGTAAAGTGTACTCTTTAATGATATAAGGTAAATTTTATAAGTGTTGTTAAAGTATGATATAATTGGCAACAACTATTTACATATATGGCCACACTTTTAAAGTGTCCTATTTTTATAATTGTAAAAACAACACATTAGAAATGTTGCCTTAAAGTTTTCACTAAAATATTATATTCCCTCCAACATTTTTAATTCTCCCTCCCATTCTTAATGAGCAAAAAAAATATTTCATAAAATATTAACATTTACTTTTCCCCCGAAAATAAAATCTCTTCACACGAAAGCTGAACTAAAGAACTTTTCTAACTTTCTCACAGAACTTCACACGAAGAACACAATTTTCCCCCAAATCGCTGAAGGTTTGTTAGGTATGTCTTTCTTTTCCTCCAAATTGCTGAAGAACACAATTTTCTCATAGAATTGAAGAACAAATTTTCATCAACTTTCTCACAGAATTGAAGAACAGATTTCACGATTTCACGTTGAAGAGCTGAAGAGCTGAAGAGCTACTCACTGAAGAACACGATTTCACGATTTCTTGTTCAAGACGCTTCACAGATGAACACGCCTCACTAAAATTCTTCATCAAATTGAAAGGATTTTGTTGGAATAAGGTTTATCAGGTAAGAAATTCTATCTTTGAAAGTTGAAATTTTAGCTTTAGGGTTTTGATATTCTTGTATCTGGAAGTTTGTGGGAAGTTGATAAATATGTTTCTACATTTGTTGAAAGCATATGGTTTGATTATTTTTAACTTTTTCCTCCTGAAATTAGTAAAAGACATTTTTTTCTAAAACATAGTTTCCTTTGGCCAACCTGGGCAGCTGCTGGTAGGTTTAAAATTGATGTAGAATGTCGGAGTTATGACTCCATTTAGATAGGAAGTCAGCTATACAGTTTTCCTCTCTAAATATGTGATTGCACTTGAAGATTTCCAGCTAATTTGTGAGACTTTGAAGGTACTCTCATTTTGTTGTTGTTCATTCATGTTATTGAAACTATACTTTTTAAGTCACTAGCTATGTCGATCCGTTTGCATATATGTTTTTTGGTTAAATGTAATAGCTGCAATGTTAGTGCGAGGAATTTAGTTAGTTGTACACAGACTTGGACTTAATTAGCTTGTTATTGAATTATTGTCTTAACACATGTACTATCATTAACTTGAAACAAGCCACGTATACCATTTCATATGCAAAACAACAGTAATTGAGTCTCTATGTCCTCTATTTCAGATCCATCTTTCCCATTCTTTCTCCATGCAGAGAATCATCAATTGCTTCAAACTCTTGCAACCATGGTTGATCTATCAAGGCTTCAAAGCTTAATCAACACTTTTCTTCATCAAGGTGTGATTTTAATCCGTGATTTTGTAAAAAATATCTTAATTTTTTTGTTTTTAATTGTGAACTTTTATCCTTTTTTTTCATCTTTAATCTCACTCTCACACACGATCTGGTTTTTGATGGTCTTATAAATAGCTAATAGGTTAGTATATTGGCGATTAGTGTGTGGAAAAATGATTAGGTTTTGCAATTTGCTTCAGATCATGAATTTTGAATTTGATTTTCTAGTATCTTACGTTTTAATAGTGATTCTTTTCGAGTATTTTGGTTTCGAATTTTGAAATTAGGAAGAGATTTTATTTGGTATTAGATTCTTCAAAAATTGGGATAAAATTTACATGAAAAACACAGAAAAGTAAGAACGACAAGCATAAGAAACGATACAAGTTTGAGATCACACATGTAGCCTATTTGTATTCTTCAACATCTGGTGCATGGAAATATTCTCAATTTTACATTAAGATTGAGAAACACTTAGAAGGAAAAATTATCGATTAATCCAAACTAAATTGGCAATTGCCTTGTCTCCATAGAATTATTTGTTATGCACTATGACTAATGATGTATACTATTTTTTTCATAAAATACTTGATGTCATTATATTCTTGCTATTTCTCTTCCTGTTGGCCTTTATAAAAATGTGAAATCTGTAGATGATATATGTGAGATTACTATGGTAGGAGGCTGTGAACTCCTTCATTAGAAAAGAAAACATATGGGACTAGACAAGGCAATTGTAGTACAATTGATTTGCAATGTGCTGGAAATATAATCTATCATATTGATAGCGGATAACTTAATGCAAAAGTAAAAACTGGAGTATGCCAGATATTGTTTTCCACATTTTCATTAGTGAGAGTAGCAACTATGTTTTCCTCATGAATGTAGGTCAAGGTTACTCTATCCATTGTTGCCATACATTTCTAGAATTTAGTATCTAATTGTTCGATTCCAAATATACAACGAGAGTAGATGCTGTCTTTCATTGCTAACCTATTATCGCGGCTACGTACATGGTGTGGTTGATTATGAAGGCTTTTTGTTTATTCTGGATGAATACATATTTGTTCAACTTTCTTCATTTATTTGGTGATGTTATCTATATGTTCTCGGCAATTTTTATTTTTGGTAGGAAAATCTCTCATGTACGTGACATGTACGTGCTAACCTATGACTTGAAGCAATGCTTGATTCCCTTGTCATGACACTAGAATTTTTTCTTATGTTGAGATGATTCAGTAGTCAGTATTTAACCCAAGCATTTATTTGATCTGTATAATTTTTTTTTGGCAAAAAGTTTATTTGTTGTGTTGTAAATACTTGTCATGAATTAATGGAGTAATTGGAGTTCTGTAGGGTAAGTTTCCTTTATTAAGTTAAATTTAGCTTAATGGACCTTAATGAGAAAGTATATTGGTTTAACATAAGCCTCTATATTTTTTTATCATTAATGGGATGTAATTTTGGATGTTGGGGAACAAAAATTTCTAAACAAGTTTTTATTTTGTTGTGTCATTCCATATTGATTTGAGTTGTGGTTTATTCAACTTTCTGCATAAACCTGAATACTCTGTTGTAGTGCCCATGGAGGGTGGCTGTTGTGATTTAGCCAATGTATAAGCAGTTGAGAATCAACTTCCAGCTAAATTTTCCTATACCATGTTGTAGGCACCAGTCCACCCAATGAATTGCAGCTCGAATCTCCGCCTGGTTATTAGTTCCTAAGCCGAGAGCAATAGAGAATGCATAGATAATATTACCCTGCCGCCTCAAAATACCCTCACCTCCAATCTTGCCCGGTTAGTCATTGTGCTTCCATCCATATTCAGTTTATACACATTTTGTTGTGGTTTTTCCCAATGGACAAAAATTATTTTAATTTCCTGTCGATATCCCTCCATCATAGTGATTAGCTCCTTCCAATTATGAGTCCATTGGATGTATGGATAAACAATAGTAAGAAGTTTCTTCATGTCTTTAAAACTAAAATTTAATCCTCAAACTACTAGACTTCTTGTCTCCATATTTAGTTGAACAACAATTCTTCCAAAGGTTCCAACAAATGACTAGAGGAAGAGTTTGATTCACGAGTTTGTGAACTTCATTTTTTGGTTTGAAACTCCATCAAGGGGGTATGTCTATGAGTGATCCCAAAGAAATTTGAATAAAACATCCAAATGTGATTGGCAAAATGACCATTAACAAAAATATGTGGAATGTAATCCTTCCCTTGTCTAATACAAAAAGAACACAAAGTTGGACTTTTACCAAAAATGATGATTTTTTCATTGATAGGAAACTTCCCTCTCAAAGCTTTCCAATTAAGAAAATAAATTTTGAAAGGGAAGTACTTATTGCAATTATGACTGCAGGTCATATCCTTAATACTGTTTTGCCTGAAGATCTGCCAAGCTGAAGAACAAGAGAACCTGCCAGTTTCATTATTTTTCCAGATTTCTTCATCTAAAACTCCTTCCTGGTTATCAATCCTAGTATTTAAAATAATTGAAAGAATCAATGGTGGGGCATGATGCCTCACCACAGTTTCATTCCACTGTCGTTCTGAAATAGAGACTTGTCATAATGAATTAGAATTACTGCCTAAGTCAAAAGTTGTGTTAGATTCAATAGTTTTGGACTCCTCATTAGAGACTGGTCATAATGAAGTAGCTGCTAGAATCTGCTTAATACAATGTTGGAAATTCTTGAAAGAGTTGAGCTCTTGTATAACTGCCTACACTTAGAAAATTTTGGCCAGTTAATTCTGGAAAGAGTTGAGCTCTTGTATAACAGGCCATATCTGAGGTAATTTCTCAAAATAGGATAAAACAACAGTGGAGGCATCAAATGGGACCAATTAATTTTGCAAGAGTACTCATGGCATTGGTAATAATTAGCAAACATATGAATTTCATTTTTCATACTTTATTAGAACATGCTGATTTTTTTAAATTTCTTTTGATATAATTTGTAGCGTGAAAAAATGAAAACAACGAGGAACCATCACAGTCTGAAATATTTATTGCAACTCGTACAAAGACAGAAAAGGAAATTCAAGCCGATACCAAAGGTGAAATTGTAAGTTTTTTAAAGAGGACTAGTGGTGAATTTAATTCAGACTTAAAATGTATTTATTGTGGAGAGAGTGACTCCATCAAATTTTATTAAGTATGTCGTCTTATTCTTCTTCTTCTTGTGCAAGTACGATTAGATATTAAATATATTTTATTTTCAATTCTTTGTTGGGAAAAGTTGTTAGATTTTTTTAGTTCTTGATCGCTATCGTAGGAAAAATTTGCTCTAAAGGAAGGTAAATTAAGTTAACAAATCAATCATAATCTCCTTTTAGCGGTAAAGTAAATAGTTCTTATAGTTAACTATGAATGTCAATTTTATTCAACAAGCTGAACTTCAGAATCGTCAAAATTTCGGGAAAACAACTCATGATGCCTTAGGGCAGTGTTTGGAAAGGAGCAACCTGGCTGACTTAGGTGTTATGGCAGATCAGTGACAACAAGTTCTCTGAAAGAAGATGAGGAAACTAACAAGCGAAAACAAAAGCATGCTAATGAAATAGGTTCTCTAAAGGAAAAAATGAATGAAACGAGAAAAGAAATGCGATATTTTTTTAGTCGGTTGCTGCAAAACAACCCAGGATTGAATGTTCAAGATATACCAGGGGTTGTTGGATCTAACCTTGTTTCCACATTCTAAAGTGTGAACTCATGATTTTGTTCTTCAAAAGGTATTTTGCGTGGTTCCTTCGATTTTATGCTTGTCTTGGTGTGTTGGTGTCTTCAGTAGAGTGTCTTGGTTTTGTTGGAATTGAGTTTCCTCTTTTTCCATGCTTTGTTTGGTGTGACTGCTATCCTGATTTACAGGACCCCTCTTTGGAGTAGAGTGTATTGATCTTGTGCAATTGCAACTGCTACCTATCTTGGTGTATGTAGTAGAATTCATTGATCTTGTGTGATTGTGATTCTGTTTTGCGAGAATTAGTTGTGTCATCTTCCTCTCTTTCCACCTTGATTTATGCTTGATTGTTGGTACCCTACCCCATAGGGAAAGTAAAAGCAAAAATGATATCTCCTTTGAGATTTATGAGAATTCCACCAATTCCACTTCTGCCTGGGTTCCCAAGAGAATATCTTGGGATTTTTCTCTATCTAAATCTGTAGGAATTCTAGGACTCTAAGATAGACTAAATCTTCATCTGAAAGTTCCATGCTACACCAAAAGTAAAACAAAGTTGAATTGTTGCAGCAGAATTGTTGAGCTCTAAGATAGATTAAAGTAGAATTCTAGGAGCTCTAAGTTGCCTTTGTAACTCTGTTGCAACTTACCTCATTTTTTTTGTTGAATTGTTGGGCATCTGTATTGATCTTTGAAACACATCCACTTCCATGAATTCTGAATAGCGTCCTAGCTGTTGGGAGGAATCTGCAACTTGCAAGTTGGAATTGTAATTTGTAATTGCAATAATCTAGAATCTGGAATTTGGAACTGTAATCTATAATCTGAAATCTGGAACTGTAATTTGTAATCTGCAATAATCTGTAATTTGTAATTTGGATCCTGAAATATTGAACTATAATCTGCATTCTGCAATCTGGAATCTGGAACCTGCAATCTGGAACTCATGTTGTAATTTGTAATCTGCAATAATTTGGAATTTGAAACTATAATTTGGAACTCAAAAACTCTACAGTCTGCAATTTGCAATGTGGAACTGCTGCCATCTGGAACTTCTTGCCTCTTCTATAACGTAATGTTGCAATCTGATTTGTTCTACATTTTAAATATGTAGGAAAATGGAGGTGAACAAATTTGAAGGGTCGCCACAAGTCAATTTGATCTCATTGAAGTTGATGATGAAGAGTTTTTGAACTATTGTAAAAGTTTGAATACATTGTGTTTGATTTTGTGAAATATATTCATTGCTAGAATATATTAACTATTGTAAGAGTACTTTTTGAACTATTGTGTTCACATATTTAGAATATTGCTTTATAAGTATGTGTATGTACATAAGACATACTATCTTTTGAAGTTTATTGCAAATCTATACATTTGAATTACTTATTAGTCAATTTAATGTTTGAGATTATTTATTGCAAAACAATATTGGTGTTTTTTAATTAGACATTGTGGCATATAAATATTTTGCAGTCAAAATAATATTACCACATTTAAAAGTTTAACCATAGGACTATAAATTGTGGTATGCACATGGGCAAGGACTACACTTCAAAGTGTTGTCATACATTGGATAGAGAAGGCAACACTTTAAAATCGTTGGCAATAAGGAAGCAAAGGATACGCTTGAAAGTGTAGTTGTATGAGATAGAAATGTGGCTATATGAGGTACTAGAAAGCGTGGCCTTTCTGACTTTTACGCTATGCTTTTAAGCGTATCTGATAAGGCAACACTTGAAAAGCGTCACCTAATCTCTAAGGTTACGCTTCTTTTGGCCATCCCTGAAAAAGCGTCGCTTAAAGTTAATAAGTGTGGCGTTTTATCAAAGGCCACACTTTTTCATAGTTTAGGCCACACTTTTCTAGGGTGTTTGTAGACATAAAATGTTGTAGCGTTGAAATCATGTTTTGAAAGGGCTCCTTGAATGAAACTGAATCAAGGATGAAGACTACCATACCTTAATGGAGTTTTCCCCTAAATTTGATAACAAAGACCTTGGTTCTTCCAGCCCTAGCCTCCACTTCTTCTACATCTTCTTTGGGAACTTCTAGAGAGAGAAATTTTGGAGAAGATTAACTCTTTAATTTGATTTGGGGTTTTGGGAATAATTGGGTGAATGATGTGTTTAATGACAAAAAAATAGTTTATATAGGTGAAATAACATAATATAAATCTACCCAATTAATTAACTTATTTATTAGGAAATTACCAATTGACCCTTGACTAGGCAGCCCACTTCCAGGCACCACGAGTCGTGGTCCTGCCCGTGGTCCTTGGGTAGTGGCTATGGCTTGGGGTCTTGGCCTCTAAAATGTGAAGGCATGACCACGAGACCTCCCACCATCCGCGGTCAAGACCACGAGTCGTGGGGAAGGTCGTGATCTTGAGACAGTAGCTATGTTTCAAAGCCTTGCCTCCCACACGCATAAGCGGTCTACACGAACCCCTTCAACATCCGTCAAGGGCACCACGGCTCGTTGTGGTGCCAGTGGTCCCTTGACCAGTAACTCCTCTAACTTGGCACATATCCCATGAACATTAGGCAATCCCACGAGCCTTCCAAGGTCTGTGGTCATGACCACGAGCCGTGAGTACCTCCTAGATGTAACAAGGCATATAGAAATTCAAAAGGCTCCATGCAATCCACCTAGCATATCATAACATAAAGTACTAGAATCATAAAGAGTAAACATATTTCGAGTCTTAGAGGTTTTTTTTATAAAAAAAAGTAGAAGTCTAGACCTGTCTCAATATAGCCATCTATTACAATACTTGATTGATATAGGTCCTAGTCCATACAACATGTCAAGAAAATACAATAAATAAAACTACATCATGAGAAAAAGACATCCTCGAACCATGAGGACTCACCAACAAGCTCGGAAGATATACAAGTCCAAGCTTTAGCTACTAGAATGATCACCTCGAGAACCGAACCTAACACTTGGGAAAATGTAGGAAAACTAGGGGTTAGGAAAAAATGTACCAAGTATGGTAGCCATGCAATAAAACATTTAAACATCATAAAAGACATTAGAAGTCAAAAGTCATAATCATAGACAACATAAGTTAACATTACCTTTAAAACCTCTGAATTCATATACAAAGCTTCTTGAGTAACCATAGTTCATTAGTCGTGTTCTTATTGTGAGAATAATAGCCTTAATCGACATAGAAACCAAGTGAGCTAAATCATGATCACCCGGTGTCTCCCACACCGAAAAGTATTGTTCTACTTGCCTAAGGTAGAACCATGAACTCCTAGCTTAGGTGGATCCACTATCTAGATAACCTATGGGGGAACATAGTTTATGGGATACGAAGATTGCTACTAGAAACCTGGACTCAACTAACGTAGAAGGTTTCCATATCATTAGACATACATGGGAAGCCCAGACTCAACTAACGTAGAAGACTTCCATCTCATTTCAATATCCACTCGGTGCTGAGCATTATTCCCAAAGAATACTTATTAAGTCTTACTTAACTCATGTCTCATGGAAGAATGTCCTTGACAATTAATCCAAGTTAGTTCATTAGGACAACTTTTACTCATTAATTCAATTATGTGAGAGTAGCCTTTCAACCTAAGAATCCTTTCTATGTGAGAAGACCTTTCAAATCATGGTTGTAAGTGTTTCATGAGAATAACCTTTCAACAACACAACAACACAATAAACATTGGAACTTTACTCTCAAAGCACCTTCATAGCATTTAAATAATTTGTTAAGATGATGCATAAACTCACACTTTACCTTTCAAAGGTTCAAAGCCATTATCAATTATCAAATCTAGAATTTAAGCATTGGGTATATATTTTATCACAAGTTCATGTATTTCTAACAATTCATATATTAGATCATAAAGGCTCCTCATTCATAATCAACAACCCAACCTATGAAATAATAATTTAGAGAAATATAGGGGTTTGCATGGGTTGATAAATGAATCATAATAAAAACATTGTAGATCATCAATTCATGCATATTTAGACATAATTAAACAATTAAAATCCTTAGATCAAAGAACCCATGTGATTGAAGAAAACCCTAGCTAATTGAGAAAATTCTACAATTTGAATTTGAAGAGTTTTAGAGGGCTCCATGGGTAGATGTTACCCATGGATCAAAACAACATACCTCAATCACAAAGCCCTATGAATTTGATGTAAATCTCCTTTCTTCTTGAACACTAGCCTTCTACTCCTTCTTCTTCTTTGAGTTATCTAGAGAGTGAATTTTTGGAGAGGACGAAGTTTTGGGAATTGATTTGAGTTTTAGAAATAATGAGTTGGATGACTTAATTTAGTTGTTTAAAACCCTTATATAGGTGGTCTAAATTAGTCTAAAATGACATCATTTAGTATTATTTAAAACTGGAAAACCCCAATGTGACCTTAAACTTAATCCCCCAAAACAGTTCTGAGGCCCTATCCACGAGACCTCACCGACAGACCTTGGATGGAACCATGGCCCATTCTGGTGAACCGTAGTTTGTGGTTCTAATAGTTTGATTTTTAGGCTTGGACCTAGGGCTCAACACATGAGGCGTGGACCCACCCACGAGGCGTGGGTCCTGCCGTGTTTCACTATTTTCTGGCAGTTTTCAGGGTCCTCCTCATGGACCCATGGTTGGTCCTTGGGGGGGTCATACCTTGACTTTCTAACATGAAACACTCTATTTTTAAATATGAGGAGTTACGTTCACGACTCTAACCCTCATGTTAAGCTCTAGTTTAGCCTACTAATTTCAGACTGTTACAATATCTCCTCTTTGGGAACGTTCGTCCTCAAATGACGATCTAGACACCTTACGGAATTAAATACTCAACACTAGCAGCCCATCATGAATGCAACATAATAATAATGCACAATTCGAAGGAGGAAACATCAACTCTATCTCAAACATAATCAATACATCACAATGAAATACAAACTACATCTAACAACCCATTATGCATGTAAACTTAACATTTCTCATGTTCATAGGAAGAACTACCTTCTCCAAGCTTTAAACATGCTCAACACAATCTCATGAAACCAATAGGACATTTACTCAAGAAAAGCATATACATACAAAGCATGTTCATCAATTCATCTAATGAAATCAAATAGGCAAATCATACTCAATGCACAACAACATGAGGAAAATCAATCATAAAAACTCATTTTCTTACTAAACATGAATTGCTCAAGAACACGTATAACATAAGGAAATCATGGAAACATATAAATAACACATGACTCCTAAACAAGAAAATTCAAGAGGAACTCATTACCTCAAGTCACAATAGGAGAGGAAGGAAAAAGATGAGGATATTAGGACTTCATGTCGGCCTCAGCCTCCCAAGTAGCATCCTCAACTAACTGATTCCTCTAAAATACCTTCATGGAGGCAACTTCCTTATTTCTCAACCACTTGACTTGCCGGTCTAGGATCTCAATCGGTACATCTTCATAAGCAAGATTCTACTTAATCTCTAAACCCTCCAAGGGAACTGTGGTTGTTGGTTCCCCAACACATTTCTTCAATATTGAGACATGGAACACCGGATGCACTAACGCCACCTCATTTGGAAAATATAACTCATATGCAACCTTGCCGACATGCCTCAAAATCTCATAAGGAACCACAAACCGAGGACTAAGTTTCCCCTTCTTACGAAACCTCATAACACCCTTCATGGGTGAAATCTTCAAATAAACCCAATCATGCACATCGAATTTGAGATCTATCCTTCTAACATCGTCATATGACTTTTGCAAACTTTGGGCCACCCTCAGCCTCTCTCTAATAACCCGAATCTTCTCAATGGCCTCATGCACAAATTCCAGACCTAAGAAAGCAACTTCTTCCACTTCAAACCACCCTATAGAAGACCTAAATTTCCTACCATAGAGAGCCTCAAAGTTAGCCATGCAGATACTCGAAAAATAACTTTTATTATAAGAAAACTCAACTAACAGCATATTGTCATCCCCATTGCCCTTAAAATCTATCTTGCATGCCTTCAACATGTCCTCTATAGTCTTAATGGTGCACTCTACTTCACCATCTGCTGGAGGGTGAAAAGCGGTGCTAAGCTTCACCTTTGTACGTAGCCCTGATAAGAACTGCTACCAAAGATGCTTCATCCAATACTAAGCATCAACGATCATTCAATAGTAATATAACCTAACTAGTGAGTTGGGCTCGAGTCCCAGGGGAGCGGTTCGTACTCAAGAATCAATAGAAAAGCATAAACATGCTCAAGTCAATCATAGCTAAAAACATTTACAAAGAAAAACATAATTCATGTTTGGGGTGACACAAGTGTCAAATATCAAAAGGGGGTTTTGTAATCAATTATCAACTAAGACAACAAATAATATGAAAATACAAATATGGAGACGGGATTCTTGGGATGTGATATGATTATGAGCTAAGGTAAACAACTGGATAATTGAAATTAATAGTAAACCGCTGCAAATCAGTGAATAAGCTAGATTTTAGTTGGGGTAAACTTTATCTCGAACAATTTACCCCGAATGAAATTGGTTTCTCTCGAACACCAATAGGTGGAAATGAAGTACAACCTTCACTTAAGTCCATTCACTCTCTCGAGCTGAATGTGTGGAAAAGGGTTTACGGTTCATGCTATCGAGCTGAACCAATGACAATCCAATACCCACAGACCATTGATCCAGTAATTTTGGTTTTAAAACCTCTCTCTCGAGCAAGATAAAAACATGAAGTTAAGATTGTATTTGTAACGGCAACCCATTAAATTCAACCACAACTACTGAACGAAATTACTTTTAAACAACATATAAACTATCAATTAGCAATACCCAACAGTTAATTCAACCCATAATCAAATAATCATACCCCAAGAATTGAAGTTTTAGCTAGATATATTAAAAAATAGAAATTGATACCAAAATGTGTTTCCATCAACCGGGTACGATTAATATTATCTTTACAAATGTCTAAGATGAAAAATCTTCAATACCCACTTACAATTTCTTAGAAATGGAAATCTTGAATTCTTCAAAGCTAAGGAAAAATATCTCCAAACTCAGTTCTAAGCTCTAAAACTTAATAATAAACTTGATATTCTAAAATTGCATACTAAACCAAAAATTCAAACAAGTATTTATAGTTGACAAAAAATGTGCAGCGAAGGACCAGTTGGCGCAGTAAGTCGGGATCGCTAATCTACTCGGCGATCCGCCCTTTGGTGATTTGTATCGTCATTTTTCTTTTGCCTTCAGCATCCTTGAAGTTCTGTAACTTTTGGCGATAAAGCACTGCATCAAGGAACTGTTCGGCGACTCGCCCGCTGCTCCTTTCTATCACCGACTTGTTTTTCTCCTTCAGGGCTTGGCACAATGGAACATTAGGTGAGACCAAAGCCATTCAGCGACTCCCCCAATGGTTTAGGCGATCCTCAAGCTTTCTTTTCTTCGTTCTTTTAGCTGCCTTGTTCTTTTTTGCACAATAGTGTCCCTAAGTCTAAATACCTGAAATTCAAGGATTTACATAAGTTATTGGGACAAAATATGCATTTGAGGACACTAAATCTATTAAAATAAAGCCCTAAATGACTACAAATCATTGACTCATCAACACCCCCAACATGAACTTTTGCTTGTCCTCAAGTAAAACTCAAGTTCAGAAGTTCAAAAAGGATGTCTCAAACAGTGTTACACAAGACTCAATCATGAATGAACACAAGAAGACTCAACTTACTCATGTAAGGATCAATTTTACACTCAAAGATTCAAATTGTGACTCACCATTACCAAAGACTCTCCAACTCACATTACTTGCTTCAAATGCAAGTTCAAGCTCAACAAAAGTGATCAAATGCCCTCACATGAAGAATGATTCCATATTCACACACAATGGTTTAACAATTTAGAGTTTCGGAATCAAATGCAATGCTCACTCTCAAAAAGATGAACACAATGCATGATTTTCACCCATAGGTTTGCCCTTATTTTCCAATCGACTTTTGATTCAGCTCATTCAAGATGAAAAACGTCTTTTCAAGGCTTGTAATAGGGCTGCATGCAAAGGTATGGTCATTTAGGCTCATAGGTTGTAATCCTCATGAAATGTGATGTGAACAACACCTTATTTCCTTTTCTTCATCATTCCCATTCAAGCTCAAAAGTCACCCCTTATTCATCTTCCATGGACTGTTGGAAACTCCCTTTTCTTTGTATTTTCACACTTTATTCCACAACTTTTTCTTTTTCATTTCTTTTTCATTCTTTTATTCTTTTTCTCTTTTTTTTTTTTGTGTGGAGGGATTCCATTTTTTTAACACATGGGCAAAAGGGACTTATTTGCATTTTCTTGATTTACCTTTTCTTTTTACCACACCCCCAACTTAGTCTTTTGGCCTAAGTTGGCTATTCAAACATATCACAGATCATGAGGATTATGGGTAATGGTTAAAGAAAGGGTATATTTTCATCAAGTTTCTTCCAAGAGAAAGGGTCAGGCTGAAAGGGTGTTCAAAAGAGGTTCACACACTCACAAGGTAGGCCAAAAAAGAGGTATAATGTCAAAATTGGTTCACACTCTTTAAAGTTGCCTAAGATCATCTCAATAAATTGCCTCACTTAATTAACTGGACTAACGGAGCAAATTCTAGGTGTCATCATACACGGTTCACGGTAAGCTCATCACACAAGGCCTCGACACCTATGTCTAAACAAGACTCCACACTTTCGCTAGTGTGCAATGCCCAACACAAGAGACTCAATCTAGTACTTGGCTAGTCATAACGAGATGCTAAGAGTTCACATATTTACTATGCAACTTCATTTGGCCTCCTCGTCGCCGCATAGTGATGTTTGTTCGATTATGAGCACTATTCAAGTTCTCGGTATTGATCAAAACCAATACTCAAATTTTCAAAAGAACAGCTACATTCAACACAAACAAGAGGTGGCAAAATTTTTTGGAAGGGTCAAAAATCATTTACAATTAAAAACACGGAGCCACAAGCTCAAACCCTCCAGAAAAAGCAGTGTATAACACAAATTCAACTAAAAACCCAAATAGATAAACAAAACATCAATATTCACAATAAGTCACACAAAACGTGGGCCACACCCCACAACTAATAAAATCATTTGTCCTCAAATGCAAACAAAATAAAATATCCATAATTCAAAGAAAACAAAGAAAGAGAGGGAGGTAAAGGGGGATCCTCTCTACGCAGTCTCTCCATCTGTCTAGGCATTAGTGTCCGGTGCATTAGTCTTGTCTCGGGCCTCAGTACCCAGAGTCACCTCAGAAGGAATAATAGCAGCATTAGGAGCATCCAAGGGTGTATCTGCTAAGGAAGCCTGCACAACAACATCTACCATGGCCTCTTCTGTCTTAGTAAGGCCCTCATTTGCAGCTTCTTCAACCTCCTCCAGCAACTCCTCATCAGTCTATGCCTCAGACTCGGGATCTGTTATCTGCTCAACTCTAACCTCATCTCCAGTGATAGCCAAAGGCATCTCTGCCACATTAGGGATATCCATTGTCCCGAAGATCATGGACATATCGGTGAACTTCAGTTGATCCACATCACTCCGTAACACAACTATATCGACCTTTAAGGTCATCTCCTCTTCTTTGGCCACGCTCGTACACTACTATGTTTGCCGCAAGAGCATCAATGGAAGCACTCAATTGTGATACGACATCAGCTAGGGCAGTCTAAATGATGCCTGGAATGGAGGCCTCGAGTCTGGCAACCCGATGATTAGCAGAATGGGAAAGCTGCCCCATCTGAAGTAATGAAGCCTGAGTGATCGGATCCCGGGATACAGCACCAACAACAGGTCTAGGAGGCAGTGCATCAATAGAAGCACCTAGAATATCAGAAGGAGTAGAAGTAGAGGTACCTAAAGGCCCAGGGGCCAGAGTAGGAAAATATGCCTCTGCTGGTAGGGAGTCTGTATCCACAACCGGGGATGAATCCACCGGGGCTGCCTTCTTCTTCTTCTCAGCCTGTTCCTTCAAATATTCAGCCTCAATCCTTCGGATATTAGTAGAGGATGTAGGAATCACTTCCACATCCTTCTTTCCATCTCTACGTACCCGAGCTCGTCTACACAGCTCAGTGATCAAGATCAGGAAAGGAAGAGAGGTTTGGTGCTGCTTGGCCCGCAAGCATTTCCTTTGCGATGATCATCCCCAAATTCATCCTTGACCCACTAATAAGGCAGCCCAGATAGGTTGCTTTGGCGTGGCAGAGAATAGACTCATTTTTGCAGGGAATGAGTGTGTTGCTAATGAAACCAAACCAATACCTTGCTACCACATTGAGGTCCTTGTTTTCAATCACTGCCCCAAACTTAAGCCACTTAGGAGTGGCATCTGATATCAACAGAGTTAACAACTTCTTCATGTTCTCCATAGTCGTAGTCCTGATCTTGTGGTGACAATCATTCTCTAGTCTTGTAGAATATTACAATACTTCATTGATGGTAGTAAAATCACACTGTACTTTCTTACCCCTGACAACCACGTAGTCAACCGGCTTGAATTTAGCTGTCGACTTCTTCCCTTATGGTATTAATGTATTGTAGGCACTGTAGAACTCTTGAACCCAAGTTGGAATGTATGGGCAACAGGGCTTGGTGAAGAGTTGGAATTTATGAAACTTCAAACATCTCATAATCTCTGGGTACCTGTCAATCACCCCATCTGTGGGCACATGTTTCTCCTCTATAATCATCCTTAGCCCCTTTGTCCTTAATCTATTCATCGACTTTGAAGGGGGGCCCTATACTGGTGCTGCAAGCACTACTGCTTGCTCTGGAACTGTAGGAGGAGAAGTGGTGGCCTGAGGAGTCCTAATCCTAGAGGGATCGTTCATCCTTTTGGAGCGCAACTCGGCCCTTTGTGTTGCTATCAACTCATCATCATCAGAAGCTACAACCTGGAGCTCCTGGTGCTCACCCACTTTCATAAGTAGTGAGGTGTGTGGCATAGATTTCGTCACTGTCAGAGTTGATCTCCAGTGATGCATGTGCCTTCTCTTTGCCTTTTCCCTTCCCACAAATTGTGGGAAGTTTTGTGTCTTTGCCCCTGGATGCAGTTGTATCCTCGTTGAGTACAATCCCCTTTGATCTCTTACGGGGTGGCATGTTTCGTCCTGCAACTTTAGGTCTGGCCATGTCTGCAAAAAATCAGGAAAAAGTTAGAGTCAATTCAAATAAGATCACATAAAACAATTGCAGACAAACTCGCTGATCCAGTTAGCAAGTCACCGAATCACTTTTGCGAGCTGGATCGAGCTCGCCGAAAGGATTGGCTCTAAAAATTTGGCAAGTTGGCGATGGGCAGGGGCTTTTGGTGAGTCGCTGACAGCTTTCACCGAGCAAGGGCTAGCAGCCAAAAGTTAATAGTGCAAAAAGTGCTCAGGGGTGCAGACCAAAGGCGATAAAGAAAACTTTCGGCGAGTCACCGAGTGCCTTCGGCGACCTCAGGCTTCTCGCCAAAAGTTAAAGAGTCTGGCAACAAGTATAGCATGAAATTAAAGGCAAGATTGGGGACTTCGGCGAACCACCGAGTGGTTCGGCAGCTCGACCTAGCTCGCCAAATGATCCAACGTGCCTACTTTCAACCCAACTTCTCAAATTAAACCCCGCAACCCCCGAAAACAAAATCAGGCCAAGCACTAGTCAAATTAAAGCAAGACCCATAACACCCATTTCCCCGGGATACTCAAACTTCTCCTGGTTTTGCCAAATTTGGCCAATTGACGACCTTTATCCTTAAGAATGACGTCACCCATTCTATCATTGTGAAAATATAGTCGTTCGGCACAAATATGGGCTACTCCTATTTCACCCAGCTAAACCCAACGACATGCAAGCAAAACCCCACAAAATTTAATTCATTTTAAGGCACAATAATATGGGATTTCTACATTATACACAATACAGGCAAGATATTTAAATTAAATCACGCATTTAAGCATTGTAATCCTATCAGAGAGGCCCAACATACTTTAACAAGATAACAATGCTGCAAATGAGTACAAATTCGATAAAAATAAACTCAGGGTTCGGTAAACCAACCTTTAATGCCGATTAAAATAAGATTGTAATGCTAGGTGGAAAAGTACTCCTAATCCGAGCACCAATCAACAACTCAAATACAGTAATAAAGCAAGAAATATAAAAATTACTAATCGGATGTTAGTTCATGAAAGTTCAAAGTGAGGGAAAGTGAAGAGTTTCAAAATTTAAACCTTTGGCCTTTTAAAAACCATCAAGTTTTTGCCTATTCGGCGACATTAGTTGTCATCGCCTAACCACTCGATGACACACCGAGTAATCACTTACCTCGCCGAGTTTTACAGGGCCTCCAGTAAATCTGGGAGTCCAAACAGCGGACTAGATCGTGATCGCCGACCTTGTCGGCACTTCGCTAATAATTTCATGGGCTCGCCGAGTTTTACAGACTTCACATAGAAATTGTATTGAGTCTAACGACAGTCTAGGTTAGGGTCGCCGACCTCTTCGGCGATCCGTCAACCAGACTTTTAGCTCGCCAATATGCACTTTTTAAACACTTTCCACACTTTTTCATGCACATTAAACACAACATTATTTCAAACTTAAAAACAATGAAAAATAAAACTTGGGTTACCTCCCAAGCAACGCCTTAGTTAACATCGTCGCACAACGTAATTCCTCACTCAAACTCTATTTTTGGTGTTGACCTCAGTATCCCTAGGTAACCCCCTTGTTTATTTGTGGAGATATGAGGCAACACATGACCCATGAGGTTTTCAATTAGCTAGATAGATATAGGGTGCGAGCCAATCATCTTGTTTAGCACTTCAACATTCTCCTTCATCTATTCTAGCACTCTATCTTGCTCAATTATCTTTTGGAGAATGGTGAATAGTGTATAATCGATACGTCTACTCTCATTGTCCTTAGAATTTCTCCACTCATGAGGGGGTATGTATCTTTCCTTCTTTTTGGACAGCACCTCCAGTTCCTTGACCTCTTGGGCCAAGGTATTCAGCTGGCCTAGAAAAGTGACGAAAAGTCTGGGTCCTTCTCAGTCTCCTTATTGGTGTTTGCCACACGATCAAGGAGTTTGGTTGCGGCCTCATAGGATTGTCTCATAAGACCACCCGGGATAAGTTGATCAATTAATCCTTTGATCTCGGAACTAATACTCCTATAGAAGCATTCCAGTAGAACTAGATTGGGAATTTCATGAGTTGGGCATTGTATCAATAGTGCTTTAAACCTCAGCCACGACTTATGAAAAATCTCCTTTTTTAATTATTTGAAGGTCAGGATGTTATCCCTGCACCTCATTACTTCTATCGGAAGGAGATCCATTTGTTCACAATCACCAATTACATTCATATTTCCTGTTTCAACACACCAACGAGCGAAACAAAACTAAAATTAAGTAAATATCACTATAACTAACAAGAACAAAATTTAACTTAACTAAAAATTCTAAAGTAACACCACTCCCCGGCAGCGGCACCATTTTGATAAATACCGCTATCAATGATGTTTCATCCCATACTAAGCTTCAAAAATCGTTCAATAATAATATAACCCAACTAGTGAGTTGGGTTCGAGTCCCAAGAGAGTGGTTCGTACTCAAGAATAAATATTCTCAAGTCAATTATAGCTAAAAACATTTACGAAGGAAAACATAATTCAAGTTAGGGGTGACATAAGCGTCAAATATCAAATGGGGTTTGTAATCAATTATCAACTATGACATCGAATAATATGAAAATACAAATATGGAGATGGGATTCTTGGGATGTGATAGGATAATGGGCCAAGGTAAACAACTGGGTAATTGCAATTAATAGTAAATTGCTGCAAATTAGTTAATAAGCTAGAATTTAGTGGTGGTAAACATTCTGTCGAACAATTTACCACGAATCAAATTGTTTTTTCTCGAACAACAATAAGCTGCAATGAAGCACAACCTTCGCTTTAGTCCATTCACTCTCTTGAGCTGAATGTGTGGAAAAGGGTTTAGGGTTCACTCTCTCGAGCTGAACCCATGACAACCCAATACCCACAGACCATTGATTCAGTAATTTTGGTTTTAAAACCTCTCTCTCGACCAAGCCAAAAACCCAAAGTTAAGATTGTATTTGCAACTACAACCCATTAAATTCAACCACAACTACTGATATGATTATGAGGTAAGGTAAACAACCGGGTAATTGCAATTAATAGTAAACCATTGCAAATCAGTAAATAAGCTAGACTTTAGTTGGGTAAACTTTCTCTCGAACAATTTACCCTGAATCAAATTGGTTTCTCTCAAACACCAATAAGCGGCAATGAAGTACAACCTTCACTTTAGTCCATTCACTATCTCGAGCTGAATGTGTGGAAAAGGGTTTAGGGTTCACTTTCTCGAGCTGAACCCATGACAACCCAATACCCACAGATCATTGATTCAATAATTTTGGTTTTAAACCTCTCTCTCGACCAAGCCAAAAACCCGTTGTTTAGATTGTATTTGCAACTACAACCTATTAAATTCAACCACAACTACTGAACGAAATTACTTTTAAACAACAAATAAACTATCAATTTGCAATACCCAATAGTTAATTCAACCCATAATCACATAATCACACACCAAGAATTGGCGTCTTAGCTAGACATAGTAAGAAGGTAGAAATTGATAACGAAATGTGTTTCCATCAACTGGGTACGATTAATATTGTCTTTACAAATGTCTAAGATGAAGAATCTTCAATACCCACTTCCAATTTCTTAGAAATAGAAATCTTCAAAGCTAAGGAAAAATGTCTCCAAACTCAGTTCTAAGCACTAAAAATGAATAATAAACTTGAATTGCATACTAAACTAAAAATTCAAACAAGTATTTATAGCTGTCAAGAAATGTGTAGCAAAGGACCACTCGACGCAGTAAGTCAGGATCACCGAACTACTGGCGATCCATCATTTGGTAATTTGTATCGCTCTTTTGGTTTTGCCTTCAGCATCCTTGAAGTTCTATAACTTTGGGCGATAAAGCATTGTAGCGCAAAATTGTTCGGCCACTCGCCGACTTCTCCTTTCTATCACCGACTTGTTTTTTTTCCTTTAGGGCTTCGCACAATGAAACATTAGGCGAGACCAAAGTCATTCAGTGACTCGCCCAATGGTTTAGGTGATCCTGAGGAGTTCTTTTATTTGTTCTTTCAGCTGCCCTGTTCCTTTTTGCTCAATAATGTCCATGCTTTGTCCCTAAGTCCAAATACCTGAAATTCAAAGATTTACATCACTTATTGGAACAAAATATGCATTTAAGGACACTAAATCTATTAAAGTAAATTCCTAAATGAGTCCAAATCGTGGACTCATCAAGCCCTTTTTGGAAAGACTTCCAAAACTGTGAAGTAAATTGGGTAGCTCTTTCCAAAATTATAGACAAGGGTACTCCATGTAACCTTAC
Organism: Solanum microdontum; assembly: GCA_036250385.1. Lineage (NCBI taxonomy): Eukaryota > Viridiplantae > Streptophyta > Magnoliopsida > Solanales > Solanaceae > Solanum > Solanum microdontum. Next base: position 56,205 of record JAJONQ010010260.1, on the reverse strand, counting down.
TATCTCCATGAAATAAAACTTAGCATACTCTTTCAGCGAATAGGACACCTTGACGAGAATGAAATGAGTGGACTTAGTCATCCAATCTACTATTACCCATATCGAGTCATGTTGCCGCCTAGTACGTTGCAAGCCTATAATAAAATACATGTTCACATATTCCCACTTCCAAGTAGGAATGCAATATCTTGTGGCAAGCCTCCCGGCCTTTGCTACTCAACCTTCACTTGTGGACAATGAGGACATCTGGCCATAAATCCCACAATATCGTTCTTCATCCCATTCCACCAATAGACTTCACATACGTCACAGTACATATTGGTGGCTTTCGAGTAAATATAATATCAAGAACCCTGGGCTTTTTCTAAAATTCTCTCCCTCAAGACGTCAACATTTGGAAGACATGACATACCATGATATGTTAGTACCCCATCTCCCCTTGGGAGAAAGATTCAACGAACATTTTAAGTACCACCTCTTTTAAATCAACCAAGATTGGATCAAGACTTTGTTTAAACTTCACATCCATCACAAAATATGATTTGTAACCATTATGGACATGTGAAACCACCCTTAGTTGAACCGACTAGTTGAACAGCTAGTTGGGACAACCTATGCACATCCCAAACCAACTCTTTCCTTTCATCCTCGATATGAGCCACACTTCCTATTGACAACGGACTAAGAGCATCTGCTACCACATTAGCTGTAGCGGGGTGATAAAGGATACTCATGTCATAATCCTTAAATAACTCAAGCCACCTTCTTTGGCGAAGATTCAAGTCCTTTTTACTAAACACATATTGTAAACTCTTATGATCGATGAAAACATCCACATAGACCCCATACAAATAATGCCTCCACATTTTTAAGGCAAATACAACCGCCGCTAATTCAAGATCATGGGTAGGATAATTTTTCTCATGGATCTTAAGTTACCTTGAAGCATAGGCAACCACCTTACCATTTTGCATAAGTACACATCCCAACCCAATTCTAGAGGCATCACAATATACCATAAAACCATATGTACCTTTTGGTAAGGTCAAAATCGGAGCGGAACTAAGTCTATCTTTCAACTCTTGGAAACATTTCTCATAAGCTTCCGACCACACAAACTTAGACTTGTTTTGAGTCAAAGTCATCAACGGAGAAGAAATGGAATAAAATCCCTCAAAAAACCTTCTATAGTAACCGGCCAAACCCAAAAGCTTCTAATGTTGGAAGTATTAAAAAGTCTAGGTCAACTCTTGACTGCATCCGTCTTCTTCAAATCCACCTCAATACCCTCACTTGACACAATATGACCAAGGAAAGTTGTGGACGTCAACCAAAATTTAGACTTGCTAAACTTTGCAAATAGTTGTTGGTCTTTAAAAGCTTGTAACACAATTCTCAAATAGTCCACATGTTCACTCTAACTCCTTGAATAGATCAAAATATTATCGATAAACACAATTAAAAACATGTCTAGGTATTGCCTAAGAACTCTATTTATTATGTACATAAATCTTGCCAGAACATTTGTCAACACAAAGGACATAACTAGGAATTAATATTGACCATACCCAATCCGAAAAGTTGTCATTGGAATATCATCACCTCTCATCCTCAATTGGTGATAACCCGAACGAAGATCAATCTTAGAGAAATAACTAGCCCCTTGAAGTTGATCAAACAAGTCATTTATTCTCAAAAAATGATACTCATTCTTGATTGTCACTTTATTCAATCTACGATAGTAAATGCACATTTGAAGAGACCCATATTTATTTCTAACAAACAACAACGGAGAACATCATTGAGAGATACTCGGTCGTATGAAATCCTTATCCAATAAATCTTTTAATTTCTCCTTCAACTCTTTTAACTCTACTGGATCCATTCTATAAGAAGTGATTAAAATTGGTTGCGTATCCGAAAGAAGTTCAATACAAAAATCTATTTCCCGCTCAGGAAGAATACATGGCCAATAATCGAGGAAAACTTCTAGGAACTCATTAACTACCGGAACCGACTCTAGAGAAGGGATTTCAGAATCAACATCCCTCACCCTAACAAGATGATAAATACACTCTTTTAAGAATATCTTACTAGCTTTAAGACAAGAGACAAATTGACCTCTAGGTATAGAATTTCCCCCCTTCGACTAAAGGATAGGCTCATTTGGTAATTGGAATCTAACCACCCGAGTTCTACATTCAATAGAGGCATAACATGCATGCAACCAATCCATACCCAAAATCTCATCAAAGTCTAACATGTCAAGATCTACATAGTCAACAAGAGTAACTTTATGGGATAAGGAACTGCGAATGTTCCTATATACCCTCTTAGCCACCACATAATTACAAATCGGGCTAGAGACTGAAAAAGGTTCTACTAATACTTACGGGAGCATATCAAACTTCATGGCCACATAACGTCTCACAAAGGACAAAGTAGCACCAGGATCTATCAAGGAATACACATCAATAAGAAAGACTTTTCACATATTGGTCACTACATTCGAGGATCTCTCTTGGTCACCTTGGGATTGAAGAGCATAAAAGTGGTTCTGCTTTGGGGCATTGGAGTTTGAACCGCTTGGAGGAGCTTGCTTGTCTTCTCTCCCCTTAACCTTGAGCATCGAGCAATCTCTCATCTTGTGGCCACTCTCATTGTAACTAAAAAGTCCATCGGTGTTGGCTAGACACTTACCGTCATGCTTCTTCCCACACATCGCACACGTAGATCTAGCAAAAGAAGAACCATTTCTGTTTCCTCCTTGAGGTTTAGGGTTAGACACCCTTTCCTTATTAAACTTAGGAGGAGCACTATATGAATCTTGACCGAAAAACCATTATCAAAATCTAGGTCGACCTTGCCCATCAGACCTTGAGTGGGAGAAATTTGCATCATCGATTTTAACCCTTTTCACCTCCCTATTCTTCTCCTTGACTTTCGATTCCTCATTTTGGTAAGAATACACCATAAACCTTGTGATATCCATGTCATGGAGGAGCACTACAGTACAACACTCTTTTTCAACTAAGTCAAACACACCCGACATAAATCTACTCATTTTAGCCCTTGAATCTGCCACCATAGTTGGAGCATATTTTGAGAGTTGGGTGAACTTTAGAGCATAATCCTTAACACTCATACTTCCTTGACGAAGGTTGTTGAACTCCCTTTGCCTCCCTCAAATCGAAGGGGAAGAATCTATCTAGGAAATACTGATTTAATCAATTCGCATTCAACTGGGCCTGCTCCTACGGGTCTCTCCCTTCCACAGATCATACCATACTTGAGACACATCTTTTAGTTGGTAGGCGGCTAACTCCGCCTTCTTTTCCGAAGACACACATATAATAGAAAGTAATTTATAAACCTCATCGATAAACCTTTGAGGATCCTCTTCCACTTTGGAGCCATAAAATTCCAAAGGGTTCATTCGTCTAAAATCTCTCACCCTTGAAGCAGCCGAATTCACATTAGGATTCCCCAGAGCTACAACCTCTCTATTGGCTTGACCCGTCACGGCTTGAGACAACATTTGGATAGTCGACCTAAACTATGCATAGGTCACATTCTCAACCAAAGGATATATTGAAGCATGGGGAGCTTGAGGAGGATATCTTTGATTCTCATTGTCATCCTCCAACCTTCTAGCATTATCCCTTCTTGTATTCATATCTTCAAGACATGGGAGAAGGATTAGGAGAGAGAAATCTTTTTGAGTTAAACTCTAAGGCACGACTTAAAAGTAATGAACAAGTGAAATTTCCTAAACATCTTCTAGCCACTCATTCATAAGAGTGGCGCACTTCACACTCATGAACAAGACTCTACTAGACGTGGCTTATGACACATCATGCTAGAATCATTCTAAACCTTGTGCTCTAATTACAAAGTTTGTCATGACCCATGGGTACCCCCTAGATGTAACAAGACACATAGAAGCCTGAAAGGCTCTATGTAAGCCACCTAGCATATCATAACATAAACTACTAGAATAATAAATATTAAAACACATTTCAAGTTTTAAAAGTTTTTTTCATAAAAGAATGCGGAAATCTAGGTCCTAGCCCATACAACATGTTCATCAAGGGAAATACAGTAACGGAAAATGCATCATGAGAAAAATCCATCCTCGAACCATGAAGACTCACCAACAAGCTCGTAAAATATACAAGTCCAAGCTTTAGCAACTAGAATGATCACCTCGAGAACTAGACCCTACACTTGGGGAAATGTAGGAAAAGTAGGGTTTAGCACAAAATCTACCAAGAATGGTAGCCATGCATAAAAACATTTAAACCATGTAAAGGGACATTTCATTTGAAAGCATGCTATTTTCCATGTTTGAACATCATAAAATATAATAGAAGTCATAAGTCATAATCATGGACAACATAAATCAACATTACATTTAAAACATTTGAACTCATATTTGAAAGCTTCTTGAGTAACCATAGTTCATTAGTCATGTTCTTATTGTTGGAAGAATAACGTTAATCGACATAGACACCATGTGAGCTAAAATATGATCACATGGTGTCTCCCACACCGAAAATGGTTGTTCTACTTGCCAAAGGTAGAACCATGAACTCCTAGTGTAACGACCCAGAAAACCAGTAGGTGAAACTAGAGCCTGATGAGTGTGTGTTTGAGTTTGATATGGGGTTTGATGTTGCAAAATAAGCTCACGAGCGTTGGTTGAGGGGTTTAGGGGTTAAACGTCAAGGTACGAACCCCCAAGGACCAACCAAGGGTCCTTGAGGGGGACCCTAAAGCTTACCCCAAAGGATGCCCCAAAAGAGCAAAAGTTGTCAAATGTGTTGTGAGCTACAGATAGGACCTACTCCCCGTAGGTCCATCCACGCTCCTTGGAAGCCATCTGTAGGTCGAGGGCCAAGATGAAAGTTTGCAGACCCCACGTATGAACTTGCAGGATGAGGAGTGAGCCTACCTACGGTCCGTAGGTCACCCCTATGCAATCTTTCCAATTCGGCCAAAGGTAAGGGTCGGTTGGTAAATTCCTAATTAGTTAGTTATGGGTTGGGGACGGTTTATATTTAATATTTAGATTTAGTTAAGGATTTTTGAAGTATTAAACACCCTTGTTCAATTCATTATTCTCAAACACAAAATTAGAAACTACCCTCCTCTCAAAATATTCTCTCTCTAGAAACCACCATTGGACAAGAAGGAGTCAAACTTTGAAGCTCAACATTTCACCTTTCTCACTCAAATTATCTTGGAGTTTCTTCCATAGAGGTATGGTAGTCTTCAGCATTTATTAAGTTTCATTCAAAGAGCCCTTCCAAAAGATGATTTCAAGTTTCCAAAATCCCCCAAAAAGCTAGGGTTTCAATCTAAGCATAGGTTCAATTCCAAAACACTTTCAAAGTCTTATATGTGATGAATTATGGTTGGGTTGTTGAATTAATCATTAATTATGAAGAATTTTCCCCCATGAACCCATGTTTCTCCCAAAATACTAAAGTGAATGTATGTGATTTGGGTTAATTAATTATGAATGTATGTGAAGAGATTAAGCCTATATTGATTTATTTTATTGAATTATGTCACTATTCATGCATAAATTGTAGTATTCTCGAGTGTGTTGGTGAATTGTGATCCATGGATTTGAAAGGCAAAGTATGAAGGATTTATGTATGATCATGATGAGAAGTATATTCATGTTAGTTCAATGAGAGTATTGTGATCATGTTTAGAATGAAATTGTGTTATTATTGAAAGTTTATGCTCAATTAACACTCATGAATGATGATGATCATAGAATGCAAAGAGTTTCTTCTATGTAACATACACATTGAATTGGTAGGCTTAGGCATCCTCTTCTTGTGTAAATGAAAGTAATGTTGATTGATGCATCTTGAATTGGTAAGCTTAGGTATCCTCTTCTTGTATAAATGAAAGTATTGTTGATTGTTGTACCTTGAATTTGTAGGCATACTCATCCTCTTCTTTTGTAAGTGAAAGAATTTTTTATTGTTGTACCTTAAATTGGTAGGCTTAGGTATCCTCTTCTTGTGTAATGAATGTGTTTTGACTTGATGAATATGCATCGATAGGCCTATAGCATTACTTTCATAAATGAACTAATGTTATGACGACTCTTTAATCGATAGGCCAATGGCATTCCTTTCATAATGAGTGAATGACTAATATACCATGAATCAATAGGCCAAAGGCATTCCTTTCACGTGTATAATAATTTAATGATGAACCATGAATCGATAGGCTTATGGCATTTATTTCATGAGGATTCAATGATCTATCCTAATAATGTACCATGAATCGATAGGCTTATGGCATTCCCTTCATTTTTAATGATGTACCTTGGGTCGATAGGCCAATGGCATTCCTCTCAAGTACAATAATGTAATGTGAAAGAGCTACTCTATGGGAATGCAGGCTAAGTACCAAGTGGATATGGTAAGATAGAAGCTCTCCCTACGTTAGGCCAGGTTTCAATGAACATCTTTCTTATCCCATAACTATGTGCCCGCATAGGTTTTTAGCTAGTGGATCCACCTAAGCCAAAATGTTACCGCTTCTACCTTAGCCAAGTAGACCAGCTCTTTTCGTTGTGGGGGAATGACACCGGATTTCATATCAAGCTCACATGGTCTATGACGGTTAAACCTTATTCCCATCATGTGAGATACGTGCTATGGTTGCTTAAGAAGTTCTATGAAGTGTTGGTGGTAGTATGGGATGGCATCCATGCATTGCACGAGTAGGCTTTGAGAGGACTATGGTGTGATTCTCTAATGTCTTAATATCTAACGAATAATTGTCCTCATGATGAAACTAATGAAGAATGTTGACTCAAATGCATAGTGAAATGATGCATGCTTTACTTGGATTGTATTATGAGTGACTTTCCTTGGCATGACTTATAATATGCTTATGTTCCTTATGTATTAGTATTGTTTAAAGATGAAAGGAAGAATGGTAAGTTCATCTTTAGTGGCCTCAAAGTGGTACGTAGTATGGATGGTGGTATGGGACTCCATTCATGCATTGAACAAGTATAGCTTAGGGTTACTTAAGGTAAAGGCTTTAATGTGATGAAATGACTTATATGTTGATTATGTTATATCTTATGCCTCTTATACTTATGTTCAATATGTTTCTCAAAACAATTGACATATGGCATGATTTACAAAAAAATGCCCTTTTAAGCATGATTTTTGCATGGCTATCATACTTAATACATTAAATGTGTTAACCCATATTCTTCTATTTTCTATTAAGTGTAGGGTTTGGGGATTTGATGTCTTATTCTTGGAAGATAGGTTCCTAAGGAGCTTAGAGTTGAAGACTTGGTGAGTCCTCATAGTTTCGGGGACAAACCCACTATTTCCCTTTATGTCTTTTACTTTATGTTTAGAGATCTTGTATGGGCTATGTCCCAAAGTTTTTATTCAAAGTGTTGTAGATGGTTTGAGAAAGAATATAGAAAGACTTTCGCTTGCTTTTATTAAAAATGACTTCGATTATAAAGAAATTTTTTGAATTCAGCTCTTTATTTCTATTATCTTATGTGATGACATGCTATGAGGCTTGTATGAGACTTTTTGGAGTCTTGTACATCGTGTAACGTCTGGGGTGTAGGCTCGGGTCGTTACAAACATGTTATTAGAGAACAAGATTTTGGGATGGTTTTAGGATGTATCAAATCACATCTAGTACAGTTGTGTTCATAATGTGAAGCGCGAAACATTTATGAATAGGAGGCTATTGGATGTTAGGAAAATCTCACTTCTTCATTCTTCAAGTCGTGGCATAGAGTTTAACTCGATAAGGTCTCTCTCTTATTCCTTATCCATTGGTCTTTAGGTAACAACCACTTGAAGGGCTCATGCTACAAGGATCGAGGGAAAAAAAAGGTTGGTTGTGATGCCAATTATAGGTATGTGACTTCATAGATTTGAGATGATAGATTGTGATGTGTCTTTAGTATGAATGGATTGCTTTATGGTTATGTTTAGTTGATTGTAGAACCCAGGTTAGTCATGACGAGTTTTGAGGTATGTTGAAGGATTTGATGAATAATGTGTTTTAGAAATGCCAAGATGTGTGAAGTGTAATTCACCTTGGTTTAGAATCATCTTGTGTGAGGAGTGTGAAGGTTTAGTGATGACTTGCTCCGACCTTAGAATGGAAAGAAGTGATGTTTAGAAGAGTTTGTATAGGCTTGCTCCCAAGGGGGAGATAATGTGCTTAGATAGCAAGGTCGTTAAGTGTTATTGATGTTCATGATTTAGGTTGCTTGAAATTCTCACCTTAAGAGGTGTAGTGAGTTTGTGAAGTTTAGACCCGGTTAGGTAGACTCATATGAGACCTTTAGTGGTGTTGGTAAGGTTGTTTGTGAGAAAGAGTTGCTTAATGAGAACCTCCCTAGTTTAGAAGTACTGGTTGGGATCTTAGACCAGCAAGTTAAAGAAATAGAAGGGTAAATAAGTTCCTTCCATGAAAAATGTTGAAGATTGGTGTCCTAGTAAAGGTTTTAGTCAAGGATGCTACTAGAGTTGACAAAGGAGCTCTTCCTGATGAAGGCACCTGTATGTTGATGATTTCTTATAGTTGTGAATGTCTTTCTAAGGTCCCTATGCTATTTTCATGTTAGCCTTAGTATGGGTTAACTCCCAAGGGGGAGATAGTATGTTGAATAGTAATGTTGTTAAGAGTTCCGACATCCTTATCTCTTTCCTTCTATTCCTATTCAAGCTTGAGACCAAGAGTTCCTCGTAGCTTGTTTCATGTTTTGGAGTCATGTGTGATTATGTGTTTCCATTGTCTCCTTATGATATGCATGTTCTTGATGAATTTATATTTAATGAGAAAATCAGTTTTTATGAATTATATTCCTCATGTTGATGTGCATTTAGTATGAGTTGTCTATATGTTTCATGAGGTGAATTGTTGAACATGCCTAAATGTTCTTTTGAGAGTAATTTCATATTGTGCCTAATAATGTTATGATGAGCATGATTTTAGTTGGAGAAGGTAATTCCTCCAATGAAATGAGAAATGCTGAAGTTTTCATGAATAATGAGTTTGTAGATGTATTTCCTACTTTCTTGTGTTGCATGAAGTATGTTTGAGATGGAGTTGATGTTTCCTCCTAGTTTTGCTCATTATTTATAATGTTCCATGCATGATGGACTTCTAGTCTTGAGTCTTTATTCCTTAAAGTATTTGAAGTGTCATTCGAGGACGAATGTTTCCAGGGGAGAGATAATGTAACGACCCAGAAAACTAGTAGGTGAAACTAGAGCCTAACGAGTGTGTATTTGAGTTTGATATGGGGTTTGATGTTGCAAAATGAGTTCCCGAGGTTTGGTTGAGGGGTTTAGGAGTTAAAAGTCAAGGTACCACCCCCCAAAGACCAATCAAGGGTCCTTGAGGGGGACCCTAAAGCCTAACCCCAAGGCTGCCCCAAAAGAGAAAAAAATGTCAAATGTGTTGTTGGCTATGGATGGGACCTACGCGCCGTAGGTCCATCCACACCCCTTGGAAGCCATATGTAGGCCAAGGGCCAAGACGAAAGGTTGCAGAACCCACCTACGGACCTGCAGGACGGGGTGTGAGCCCACCTACGGTTCGTAGGTCACCCCTGTGCAATTTGTCCAATTTGGCCTAAGCTAAGGGTAGATTGGTAAATTCCTAATAAATTAGTTATGGGTTGGGGGAGGTTTATATTGAATATTTAGAGTTAGTTAAGGTTTTCTAAAGTATTAAACACCCTTTTCAATTCATTATTGTCAAACACAGAATTACAAACTACCTTCCTCTCCAAATATTTTCTCTCTAGAAACGACCATAGGAGAAGAAGGAGTCAAGCTTTGAAGCTCAAGATTTCACCTTTCTCACTCAATTTTCGTGGAGTATCTTTAATAAAGGTATGGTAGTCTTCATACTTGATTATGTTTCATTTAAGGAGCTCTTTCAAAAGATGATTTCAAGTTTCTAAAATCCCCCAAAAAGTTAGGGTTTCAATCTAAGCATGGGTTCAAATCCAAAACGTTTTCAAAGGCTTATATGTGATGAATTATGGTTGGATTGTTGAATTAATAATGAATTATGAAGAATTTCCCCCCATGAATCCATGTTTCCCCCTATATACTAAAGTCAATGTGTTTGATTTGGGTTTATTTATTATGAATGTATGTGAAGAGATTAAGCGTATATTGATTCAGTTTATTGAATTATGTCACTATTCAGGCCTAAATAGTAGTATTCTAGTGTGTGTGTGGCTGAATTGTGATCCATGGCCTTGAAAGGCAAAGTATGAAGGATTTATGTATGATCATGATGAGAAGTATATGCATGTGAGTTCAATGAAAGTATTATGATCATGTTTAGAATGCAATTGTGTTATTATTGAAAGTTTATACTCAATTAACACTCATAAATGATGATGATAAAATGTGAAGGCTTTCTTGTATGTAACGTACACCTTCAATTGGTAGGCTTAGGCATCCTCTTCTTGTGTAAATGAAAGTAATGTTGATTGATGTATCTTGAATTGGTAAGCTTAGGTATCCTCTTCTTGTATAAATGAAAGTATTGTTGATTGTTGTACCTTGAATTTGTAGGCATACTCATCCTCTTCTTGTGTAATGAATATGTCTTGACTCAAGGAATATGAATCGATAGGCCTACATCATTCCTTTCATAAATGAGTTAATGTAATGACGACTCTTGAATCGATAGGCCAATGGCATTCCTTTCATAATGAGTCAATGACTAAAGTACCATGAATCGATAGGCCAAAGGCATTCCTTTCATGTGTATAATAATGTAATGATGAACCATGAATCAATAGGCTTATGGCATTCCATTCATAAGGATTCAATGAGTTATCCCAATAATGTACCATGAATTGATAGGCTTATGGTATTCCTTTCATGTGTAATGATGTACCTTAGGTCGGTAGGCTAATGGCATTCCTCTCAAGTACAATAATGTAATGTTAATGAACTACTCTATGGAAATGGAGGCTAAGTACCGAGTGGATATGGTAAGATGGAAGCTCTCCCTACGTTAGGCGTGGTTTCAATGAACATCTTTCTTATCCCATAACTATGAGCCCGCATAGGTTATTAGCTAGTGGATCCACCTAAGGTAAAATGTTACCAATTCTACCTTAGGCAAGTAGACGACCTCTTTTCTGTGTGGGGGCATGACACCGTATTCCATGTCAAGTTCAGATGGTGTATGTCGGTTAAAACTTATTCCCATCATGTGTGATACGTGCTATGGTTGCTTGAGAAGTTCTATGAAGTGTGGGTGGTAGCATGGGATTCCATCCATACATTGCACGAGTAGGCTTTGAGAGGACTATGGTGTCATTCTCTAATGTCTTAATGTCTAACGAATGAATGTGCTCATGATGAAGCTAATGAAGAATGTTGACTCAAATTCTTAATGAAATGATGCATGATTTACTTAGATTTTATTATGAGTTACTTTCCTTGCCATGACTTATGATATGTTTATGTTCCTTATGTATGAGTATTGTTTAAAGATGAAAAGGAAGAATGTTAAGTTCATCTTGGTGGCATCAAAGTTGTACTTAGTATGGATGGTGGTATGGGACGCCAATCATGCATGGCACAAGTGTAGCTTAGGGTTACATAGAGTGAAGGCTTTAATGTGATGAAATGACTTATATGTTGATTATGTTGTATCTTATGCCTCTTCTACTCATGTTCATGATGCTTCTTAAAAAAATGGCATATGGCATGATTTACAAAAAAAATGTTCTTTTTAAGCATGATTTTTGCATGGTTATCATACTTAGTACATTTAATGTGCTAACCCATATTCTTCAATTTTCTACAAAGTGTAGGGTTTGGAAATTTGATGTCCTATCCTTGGAAGATGGGTTTCTAAGGAGCTTGGAGTTGAATACTTGGTGAGTCCTCATAGTTTCGAGGACAAACCCACTATTTGCCTTTATGTCTTTTAGTTTATGTTTAGAGCTCTTGTATAGGTGGATCCACTAGCTAGATAACCTATGGGGCACAAAGTTTATGAGATACAAAGATTGCTTCTAGAAACCCGGAATCAACTAACGTAGAAGGCTTTCGTCTCATGAGACATACATGGGAAGCCTAGACTCAACTAACATAGAAGACTTCTATCTCAGTTCAATATCCACTTGGTGCTAAGCATAATTCCCATGGAATACTCATTAAGTATTACTTAACTCATGTCTCATGGAAGAATGTCCTTGACAATCAATCCAAGTTAGTTCATTAGGATAGCTCTTACTCATTGATTCAATTAGGTGAGAATAGTCTTTCAACCTAAGAATCCTTTCTATGTGAGAAGACCTTTCACATCATGGTTCTAAGTGTTTCATGAGAATAACCTTTTAAAAACACAACAACACAATAAATGTTGGCACTTTACTCTCGAAGCACTTCATAGCATTTACATAATTTCATAAGATCATGCATAAACTGATATTTTGCCCTTCCAAGGCTCAAACCCATTATCAATTACCAAATCTAGAATTTAAGCATTTAATATATATTTCATCATAACTTCATCTATTTCAGGATGGACTGCAGGTCCATCCATAGTCCGTCGATAGGGGATCCGTGGTTCGTGAATGGCCGGTTATTTTAGGGGCATATGAGTCTTTTCAAGTTTTAATTAAATTAAAGTGGCGTTGTTTTTCCTTCATTTAGAACCCCTATATAAACCCTATTAACACCAAATTCACCCCCACTTTAACTCATTCATCCAGATCCCAAAAGAAAGACCCAGATCCTCCATAATATTCTCTCTAGAACATGAAGAAGAAAAAGAAAAAGAGTGCACCTAGGATTTCAAGCTATGGGTCAAGTTTCTCCATTGAAGATAGGAAATTGGAGTAGAGGTATGGTGGTTTTCATCCATGGGTAGATTTAACCCATGGACCCCTCTAAAAATCTTCAAATTTAAATGGTAGAATCCCCGAATTAGCTACGGTTTTCTTCCTTCACCATGGGTTATTTGATTTACTAATCATAATGGTTTAATTATGTCTAAGTATGCAAGAATTTATTTTTTACAATGCTTTTATCATGTTTCCCTTATGAATCCATGTAAACCTACATATTTCTCACAAATGTGATTTCCTAGGTTGGGTTGTTTATTTTTTACAATGCTCTTGAGATGGATTCCCTCACGTTAGTAGAGGTTGGGTATCTTGTAATAATCTCTTTATCCCATAAACTACGTGCCCCCGTAGGTCATTTATCTAGTGGATCCACCTAATCTAACAAACCATGGTTCTACCATAGGCAAGTAGGACACGCCTTTCCAATGTGGTTAACACCGGGTGATCATCACATGGTCTCATGTCCGTTAAGGCTTATTCCCACAACATGAACAAGAACATGAACATGAATAATGCATTATGGTTACTCAAGAAGCTTTCTATAAGAGTTTTAAAGCAATAAAGATGATGTTGACTTATGTTGTCCATGATTATAACTTTTGACTCACAATGTCTTTTTTTATGCTCAAATATGAATAATTCCATGCTTTCAAATGAAATGTCCCTTTTTACATGTTTTAAATGTTTTTATGCATGGCTACTATACTTATTACATTTTTGTGCTAACCCCTACTTTTCCTACATTTTTCCAAGTGTAGGGTCTGGTTCTCGAGGTAATCATTCTATTGGCTAAAGTTTGGACTTGTGTATCTTCCGAGCTTGTTGGTGAGTCCTTATGGTTCGAGGACGACTTATTCTCATGATGTAGTTTTCTTTATTTTATTCCCTTTTTCAACATGTTGTATGGGCTAGACCTTACTTCATCCAAGTATTGTGATAGATGGCTATATAGAGAGAAGTCTACACTTCCGCATTTTTTATGAAAAACTTTTAAGACTTGATTGTGTTTTACTCTTTATTATTCTAGTATTTTATGTTATGATATGCTAGTTGTCTTACATGGGGCCTTTCGGGGTTCTATGTGCCTTGTTACATCTAGGGGGTACCCTTGGGTCATGACGTATTTCTATCTATTCATACATTATATCATAAAGACACCTCTTTCACAATCAACAACCCAATCTATGAAATCACAATTTAGAGAAATATGGGGGTTTGCATGGGTTCATAAAGGAATCATCATAAAAACATTGTATATCATAAATTCATGCATATTTAGACATAATTAAACCATTAAAATCGTTAGATCAAAGAACCCATGTAAATGAACAAAACCCTAGCTAATTAATTTGGGGAATTCTACCATTTGAATTTGAAGATTTTGAGAGGGCTCCATGGTTGGAAGTTACCCATGAATGAAAACCACCATATCTTAATCACAAAGCCCTATGAATTTGATGTAATGCTCCTTGATTCTTGAACCCTAGAGTTCTCCTTCTTTTTCTTCTTCTTTGGGTTTTCTAGAGAGAGAATTTTTTGAGAGGAGAAAATTTTGGCAATTGATTTAAGTTTTAGAAATAATGAGTTGGATGACTTAATTAAGTGGTTTAAAACCCTTATATAGGTGGTTTAAATTAGTATAAAATGACATCACTCAATATTAATTAAAACGGGTAAACCCCAAAGTGCCCCTAAACTTAATCCCCCAAAATAGTTCCTAGGCCCCATTCGCGAGACCTAACTGACGGACCATGATTGGAACCATGGCCTGTGCCTGTGAACCGTGGTTTTGGGTTCAAAGAGTCTGAATTTCAAGCTTGGACCTACGGCTCCACCCACGGGGTGTGTCGTGGTTCACTATTTTCTTGCAGTTTTTAGGGTCCTCCTCAAGGACATGTGGTTGGTCCTTGGGGGGTCGTACCTTGACGTTCTAACATGAAACCCTCTATTTTTAAGTATTGGGATTTACATTCATGACTCTAACCCTCATGTTAAGCCGAGTGTTATAGCTACGTCTGATGGCCAATAAGATGTCCCCATATCCTCATCCTTTTTCTTCTATTCCTCCTTTAGCATTTAGATGATGAGTCCCTCTTTGTTTGTTCATTATGTGAAGTAATGTTTGTTTTAGAATCTTCTATGATTTCCTTGTGTGGTGCATGTTCATGAAAAGCTTGTGTTTTTTTTTTAAAAATGAGTTTGCATGCTTGATTTCCTCATGTTGTTGTGCCTTGAGTATAACTTGCCTATTTGACTTCATGAGATTAATCAATGAACATGTTTTGATATGCTTTTGAGGATGGATTGCATTTAGACTCCATGATAATTGTTTTGGTATTCATTAAAGCTCAGAGAAGGTAATTCTTCCTAAGAACAAGGGAAATGTTAGAATTGCACGCAGTTTGGGTTATTAGATCTAGTTCCTACCTTCCTTGTGATGCATTGATCATGTTTAACTTAGAGTTGATGATTTACCTTTGTTTTTGTGCATTTTGAAGAGGTTGCATTCATGATGGGTTTCTAGTCTAGAGTCGTGACCTTAAAAAGTGCCTAGAATGTCATTCAAGGATAATGATCCCAAGGGGGAGATATTGTAACACCCCATAGCCTTTAGAGGGAAGTTTAGCATGTTTTGGAGTTCAAAGTGTAACCCATGAGACCACCCATGCCCCATAGGTGGGCAGAGTGGGTAGACACAAAGAGAAAACTACCCAAGGCAGCAACCTACAGTAGAATCCACGCCTCGTGGATGGGTCCTAGCCCCGTAAGTCAAGGGAGAACTTCCAGAGTTGCAGACCAAAAACCACGCCCAACCAGGATGGGCTGTAGGTCCACCTACTCCCCGTGGTCAGTGTCTCGTGGTTGCGGTAGTGAGTCAATTATTGGTGGTTAAGTTAGGGCTACTTTTGGGCAGGAAGAGGAGGAGGAGAAGTAGGAGGAAGTGGAGGAGACAGAGGAAGAGGAAGAGGAAGAAGAAGAGGAAAAAGAAAAGGAAGAGGAAGAAGAAACCGAAGAGGAATAAGACGAAGTGGAAGAAGAAGAGGAAGAGGAAGAAGAAGAAGAAGAAGACGAAGAGGAAGAAGAATGAAGATGAAAAAGGAGAAGAAGAAGAAGAAGAACAGGAAGAAGAAGAAGAGGAGGAAGAAGAAGAGGAAAAAGAAGAAGATGAAGAAGAGGGAGAAGAAGAAGATGATGAAGAAGAAAAAGAAGGAGAAGGAGAAGTAGAAGGAGAAGAAAAGGACGAAGAGGAGAAATAAGAGGAAGAAGAAGAAGAAGAGGTAGAAGAAGAAGAAGAAGAGGAGGAAGAAGAAGAAGAAGAGGAGGAAGAGGAGGAATAAGAAGAAGAAGATAATGAAGAGGAGGAAAAAGAGGAGGAAGAAGAGGAAGATGAGGAATAAGTGGAAGAAGAAGAAGAATAAGAACAAGAGGGTCAAGCAAGGCCAAGTCAAGTCTCCATTGTTTCATGCTTGGTAGACTTAGTAATCAAGTTATGATGGCTTATTCATTGATGGATTCGTTTCATCCATGAAGACCCCATGTTTTCCCCAATTTAGAAGAAGAATTCCCCAAGTCAAACTAGGGTTTCTTCTAATGTTATGGGTTATCATCCAATAGAGTCGATTATGATTGTTTATGCTTTTTATGATGTAATTAAATGTTTCTTGTATGAATATATATGTATTCATGCTTAACCTAAGATTTTAGGGTAAATTTGATATAGTAGGGTTTTATGACATGAAAGGGGAAATTGAGGTGTTAGATGTGATCTTGTAGGATTGATTAATTGCATTCTATATTTGTTTGAGATGGAAGCACATGAAGATGAATTGCTTAGGAGTAAAAGATTATAGACATGAATTGACTAAGAGCAAGTTTGCATAATGAATTATGATGTAGTAATGCTTGACATTGAACCTATTTGATGATATATGATTAAAATTGCTTTAAAAGGTAGCATGTGATTAAAATGCCTTGAGACTTAGGTCTATGAGATTCTTATGAGAAGTATTGCTTGAGAATAAAACTTGTAGTTATGAATGTTGATTCCTAGGGCTTTGGGAGTAAGGCTAATGTGTTGAATTATGAATATTAAAGCTTTGAGACCGAAGGTTGCATGAGAATGGAAGACTTTAGGTAGAATTGTTGTGGAATGACTTAACCCACCTAATATACCTTATGAATTTTTCCATGTATGAAGTGGTAGAATAACTTGAGTTATAATTAAATCTATGTCAAATGCTTAGATTCTAGATGTGTTGATTTAATGTAAGCTTTGAACCTTGAAAGGGTAAAGTATGACATTGTGCATGTCTTTATGAAAGCTTTGTAAATGCTATGAGTAAACTTTGAGAGTGAAGTGTTAATGAATATATTGTTGTTATGGGCTGATTGAAAGGTTATTCCCATGAACTTATAATGAACAAGATGTGAAAGGTTTTCTCACATAATTAAGATTCTATGTTGAAAGGCTTTCTCACCTAATTGAATCTAATACTTACATGTGGACATGATTTTAAAGATTTTCTCTCCCATGATACAAGAGCTATCCTAATGAACTAACATGGATAAGTTTTCAAGGAAATCATTCCATGAAACATGAATTAAGTAAGAGTTAATGAGTATTCCATGGGAATTATGCTTAGCACCGAGTGGATGTAGAACATGAGATGGAAGCTTTTATGTTAGTTGAGTCCAGCTTCCAAATGGCATCCTTTTACGCCAGTTGAGTCTGGGTTCCTAAAGTATATCTTATGAGATGGAGACCTTTTATGCCAGTTGAGTCTGGGATTCTAGTAGCAATCTCCTTATCCCATAAACTATGTGCCCTCGTAGGTTACTTAGCTAATGGATCCACCTAAGATAAGAAATTATGGTTCTACCTTAGGCAAGTAGGACAACCCTTTTCGGTGTGGGTAACACCGGGTGATCTTGTTATAGCTCACATGGTCACATGTCGGTTAAGGCTAATTCCCACAAGGTCAAGTCTAATAATAAACTAAGGTTACTTCAGGGAAGTATTGTAAGCATGGTTTTGTAACACCCCGGAAATTAGTAGGCTAATCTAGAGCTTGATGGGAGGGTTAGAGTAGTGAATAACTTCTTGTACTTAAAATGAAGGGTATAGGGTTAGTACGTAAAGGTACAATATCTCAAAAACCAACATAGGGCCGAGAAGGACCTTAGCAAAAGGTCCCAAAACAGTGACCTACGTGGGGACCTACTCCCCGTTGGTCGCCACACGCCCCGTGGGTGAGTGGTCGGGGGTCAGGGTCTTAGAAACCAGGCTGCATTAACTACACCCATGGTTCACCAGCATACCATGTGAGTCCATCCACGGACCATGGTCGTGGGGTCGTGGGTGGTCACCTATTGATAGTTTTAAGGAATTAGTTAGGGGAACTTCAGGGTTTTATAGAAATAATTAGTTATTAAGTTGTGTCATTTTAACGTCAATTAAAACAACTATATAAAAACTGCAGACCCCTAAATTCATTGACCCTCTTCAATATTTCAACTCACCAAAAAGAAACCCAAGTCTCTCCAAGAAATCCTCTCTCTAGAAAGAAGAAGAAGAAGATGAAGAAGAAGAAGGGTCAAGCCAGGTCAAATTCCTCCTATCTTCCAAGATTTGTGAGGTCTTTGTATCCAAGGTATTATAGCATATTCATCCATGGACTCTTCAATACATGGAGCCCCCTAGGATTCCCCTAATTGGATGAAGAATTCACCAATTCAAGTTAAGGTTTCTTCGATGTTGTGGATTATGATGTATGTTGATCCAATTGAGTGGATATTGAATGATTATGATAGAATTAGTAGTGAATCATGTTATTATGATGAAATTACATGTTTTATATGCCTAACCCTAGTCTAATTGATGAATTTGAAGTAATGTGGGTTTATTCCTTAAGAAGGGAAGTTGAGGATTTAGTGATAATCTTTTGAGGTTGATGATATTTGTAGTAATTGCTTGAGAGTAAAAGCATGTAGACATGAATTGAATTATATTAGCGCATTTATGATGGATCATGATTAGTAATGCTTGAGATTTAGAATTTATGATGATATATAACTAGAATTGCTTGAGAATGAAGCATGTGACTAGAATGACTTGTGATATAGGTGTGTATGATGATTGTAAGAAGTAAAGCTTTGAGATTAAGTCTTTTAGTGATGAATATCAATTATTCGGTCTTGAAAGTAAAGCTAATATGATCAATTATGTATGCTAAGGCTTTGAGAGTAAAGTGAATATGATCATGATCTATTAGTTGTGTTGATGAAAGGTTATTCTCATATACACACTTATGCATGGATTGATATGATATGAAAGGTTCTCTGAGATAGAGTGGTTCTAGGTTGAAAGGCCTGGTCACCTAAAATAAATCAAAGCATGTTTCGTTGTGTTAGCTTGAGGTTGTGTTATGAAACCCCTTCATGAATATCTTGACTTTGTAAGACAAGATCATTTCATGGTAACATGAGTAGGAGATCTCATGGTAGCCTTGGATTGAGAAATCATACTCTTCCTAAGGGTAGCTTGCACTAGAATCATAGAATTCTTGCATGGTAGCATGACTTGGTTAGGCCAAACCATTTCATTTGTAGCTAAGATGGAGAAATAATATCTTTTCTTGAATATCTTGGACTGGTATGGTAGTATTGTTTCCATGGTAGTTTGGTCTAGTCTAATATGGTGGTATTCTTTGGTAGCCTAGAAATGATAAATAGTAATCAGTTATGTATGATAGCCTAAAGTTGTACTTAGAATGGGTGGCATTATGGGGTCTTATCCATGGATTGCACAAGTATGACTTGAAGCTACTTATGAAGTGTTCTCCTTTATGTTGAATACTTAGCTTGGATTGTTGCTATAGTTGCCTTCCATGATATGTTGGACTAAAAGTGAAGGTTCCCTTGTCTATGAGAATTAAGCTAAGGATGAGATCCAAAGATGGTAAGTATGATAATGATGGCCTAAAAGTGGTACTTAGTATGGGTGGGATTATGGGGTCTCATCCATTCATTGCACAAGTATGCTTTGAGGTTACCTAAGAAGTAGTTCTCTTGTGTTATGAAGATTTAAGGATTTACTATGCTTATGAACATGATGTATCTCATATGTTTATGTATTATGCCTTATGTTGACTAATGCTAATATTATGTCTATGGTGGAGATTGTGCTTTAAAATATGTTGTTATGCTCTTATGGTATTATGATAGCTATAATATGTAGTATTTTTTGTACTAGCACATACTTTTTCCTACATTCTTATCAAATTTAGGGCCCGACGATTTTGCATTCTATCTTCGAGTGTAAGTCCATAGCTTTGCAAGGATTGAACACTGGGTGAGTCCTCATAGCATCGAGGATTTGATCACCTTTCTTTGTATGTCTTTATTTTATGTTTAGACTTTTATATGGTCTCCATCCCTAAGACTTTCATGTATTAGATGGTTTGAGACAATGTTTTAAACTTCTACTTCATTTTATGAAACTATGATTGTTATGGAAAATGATTTAAAATTTCTACACTTCTCTATTATTTTATGTTGTGATATTCTAAGAGTCTTACATGGAGTCCTTCGGGGTTCTATGTACCATGTTACATCTAGGGTGTACCCCTGGGTCGTGACAAACTTGGTATTAGAGCATAAGTTTTAGAATGGTTCTAGGATGTCTCAAACTACGTCTAGTAGAGCCTTGTTCATAAGTGTGAAGCGCGCCACATTTATGAATGTGAGGCTATTAGATGTTTAGGAATCTTCACTTTTTCATTCTCTAAGTCTTGCAATAGACTTTAACTCCATTAAGACATTCTCCTAATTTGTGCCCGTAGGTTTTTAGGATATGGCTAATACAAGGCCAAATGCTAGGAGGAATGAGGAAGACAATGTGGAGCAAGAGGTTCCTTCCCAAGCTTCTCTCCAAGCTCTGATTGATCCTCTAGTTGGGAATGTTATTCATGCGGTGTTTAGGGTGGCCTTTCAAGTTTTGGCTCAAGCCATGATGGCTCAAGTCAATAGTGAAGTAGTTTCTCCTGTGAATCCTAATGTGAATTCGGCGTCTTTAAGATTGAGGGAATTTATGAGAATGAACCCTCCGGAGTTTTATGTCTGCAAAATGAAAGAGGATCCTAAGGAGTTTAGAGATGAGGTTTATAAGGTACTTGCTATCATGGGGGTGACTTCGGTAGAGAAAGTGGAGTTAGCCGCTTACCAATTGAGAGGTGTTGCAAAAATATAGTATGACCATTGGAAAGAGGCTAGGTTGGTAGGAGCGGGTCCCGTAGAGTGGAAAGTGTTCAAGTTGGCATTTCTTGGTAGATTCTTTGCCCTAGAGTTGAGGAAGGCTAAAATGCAAGAGATCATTAACCTTAAGCAAGGTAGCATGACTGTTAAGGAGTATGCCTTGAAATTTACCCAACTATCCAAGTATGATCCAACCATAGTAGCGGATTCGATGGCTAAGACGAATAAGTTCATGATGGGAGTGTCCGACTTAGTAGAAAAAGAATGTCGTACCGCAATGCTTATTGGTGATATGGATATCTTATAGTGTATCCCCAACAAATTGAGGAATAGAAACTCAAGAAAGAGAAATATAGGGAGAAAAAAAGGTCTAGGATGGATGATTATAAGTCCGTTCATGAGGATTTCGATGGACTTGGTCGCTCTAAGAAGCGAAAAAGGTTTTCTGAACAAGGTTCTTCTAAAGTTTCTAAGTATAAGGAAAAGAGGGCGCATAACCCTAAGCCACCCGGAATTGGTAATGAGTCTCTATGGCCTACTTGTGCTCGATGTGGAAAGAGACTTAAGGGTAGGTGGTTGGACGGTAGAGAGCATTGCTTTAGTTATGGTGAAAGTGGCCACAAGATGAGAAATTCTCCAAAGGCAAAGGCTATTAAAAAAGAGGGTAAACAAGTTGCTTCTAGTGGTTCGGATAGGGATGCTCAAAAGAAGAATAGGTTTTATGCTTTTCAAGCTAGAGATGAAAAAGAGTGACCTCCGAATGTTGCTACCGGTATGTGCTTTATGCTTTATTAGATTCTGGATTACTTTTCTTTTGTGACAAGATATGCTAGATTTTGATTTTGTCTTTAGCATGAATGAGCTTCATTGTTCTTTTATGTTATTGATTGTAGAACCCTACTTGATCATTTTGAGTTTTGGGTAAGTTGAATGAATTTATGAATAGGGTGTTTGAAGATACCTTTGAGATGTTGAATTAGTAGACTCCTCTAACATGTGTAGTAGTGTTATTCACCATGGCGATAAATCCTCTTGTGTGATGGATGTGAAAACTTAAGTGATAACTTGATCCGACCTTAGAATTTAAAGTGATGGTGCTTAGAAAGACCAATTAGGCTTACTCCCAATGGGGAGATGGTGGGTCTAGATAGCAAGGTCATTGTGTGTTTATATGTGGACATATTTTCTTTATATGCGTGTTTATCACAAAGCTTAGGTATTGATAGAAATTACTCATGTGAATTGTTTTCCTCATGTTGTAGTGCATTGAGTAGAGTTTCATGTAAAACTTCATGAGATTAATTGATGAGCATGTCCTAGCTAGGAGTTGAGAGATTCCTCCTTCGAAGAATGTTATAAGTATAGATTGCATATAGGCTCCATGAGGGCATGATGAGCATGCTTTTATCTTGGAGATGGTAGCTCCTCTTTGAATATGAGTATATGTAGAATTTCATGCATTTTGGGTTGTTATATGTAGATCCTACTTCCTTATGTCGCATTGAGTATGTTTTGCTAGGAGATGAAGTTTTCCTCCGTGTTTGTGTGCATTTAGATGTGTTGCATGCATAATGATCTGTTAGTCTAGAGTCGTTTCCTTTAAGAGGTGATTAGAATCGTCATTAAAGGACGAATGTTTCCAAGAGGAAGATATTACAACAAGTAACCTAAACTAGAGCCTGACGAGAGTGTTCCCAAGGGGAAGATATTATAATACCCCGAAAACTAGTAAGCTAAACTAGAACTAGTGAGGTTGTGCTCCAGAAAATATTTTATGGATGATCTATTGTCCACTTGCATCGGCCAATTATCTATTGTGTGTCTCCTATCACCACCCTCTCCAAATAATGACCACCTAGAAAAATCAAGTGGTCGGTGTTTATCCAACAAATTGTTGAATAACAATTTTCAGTCGCCGCGCAGCTTTGTTCTAGTTTCATCAAGAAATGACATTAATTTATCCAAAATTTTGCGTTAGATTGGCATAACGTCTATCTCATCTTGTAGAATACCAAAAAAAATCTATGGTTATACACATATCAATGAAGGTTTTTCATAAATTTCCCATCAACTGGTGTTAAATTAGTGAAATGCTAATCCCTCATTATCTAACACCTTCGTAACACTAGTCTGGAGTAGTCTCTACATCCTGCGCAACCTATTTTTCCATGTTTTGACAATCAACTAGCACCCTGATCCACATTTGTGTCTCACCATTCACCAATGCCACATTCCCAAGTTATACTCGTTATCATTCTTATCTCTAAGAGGGCATGGCTTATGTTTAGTTTGGGGGATGGTTTAGTTAAGTGAATAAAATCCAAAGGTTTTCTTTATGCCACTATTTTTTTTCGTAAGGAGAAAATTATTCTTTATGCTTTTCTTTTCTTTGAGTCATTTGTGTCAAACCGAATTGGTGTTTCACTATGATAGATTAAGAAGCAACTTTCTTAAGGGAAAATACCATGTTTTAGTTTTGAAATTGAGTCTTGTGGCATACATCATGCAAGAGGCACCACCAATTCTTTTGTTGATTGGAATAGGAATGTTCAAGACGATCCCAGGGAAAAAGTTTATTTGAAGCAATCTCTTGTCATGGCTCATACATTCCTTGTCTGACTTTCTTCTCTATTAGTGGGAGTAAGCTCTTCCCGTTGTGGTTTATAAAAAGTCATTAGATTTAATTTATTTCGAGACTAATTGATATTTTGTTTGGTTATGATTCATTGTGACTTAAGAGTTTGATTCGTTCTTGTTTATTCATGTTTTCTAGAACAGGTCCCAAAATGTATTTTTAAGGCAAAATTCTAGATAATACTTGGATTGAAAGATGAACATAGTCCCTTTTTATTAGCCACTCCACTCTTAATTTCCTTACATTGAAGTAATCCTATTAAGCCAATCACCCTTAAAAAAATTGTTGTCCACCATGTTTCATACCTTGACTATAGTTGGTAGTACGAATTAAGTAGGATACCAGAATGTCATAAACATGTTCACAATTTCGTTTTGATTTCTCATGTGTCTCCCATATGTACTAAATGAGATACTAAAATGTCGTAATCATGTTCCGAATTCCATTTTCTAACAATACCTCCTGCTCCAACCCATTTGACTAGAATACTATAAAATTGAAGTTTAAAATGATCAACAACTAGACATACAAATGACTTTCTAATTAAGTTAATTTAAGGTTAAAGACTTTACACACATCCATATAATTCAAGGAATACTTATTGAGATCTAACGGTACTTCGTTGTACATTATTTTTCCACAACTCTAGAAAATAAAGTTAGGAGTGATTTTAGAACAAATGGGTGGTATTGATAAATACATTGGTTTCACCACCAGGAGTATATATAACAGTTATCTGTAATGTGGTCAGTGTTAGACCAATTGAATGTGAAATAATAAAACCAAACTAATTGTATTGTATAACATTTCAAGAAGAGTTTTTGTTTGAGAAAACCTTGATGTTAAGATGATAGTTAGAAGAATGATGATGAATAAACATATAAGACTTTTTTGGTTGTATGACTCCACAACTAGCAGCATCAAAGAATTTCCTAAAAAGCCTTTCCTTTTATTTTTTAACTAGTAAACTTAACCGTGCTTCGCGCAGGAATTTATTACCACAAAATTTATAAAATAATACTTAAAACATATCAGGCATAAAAAATAAAACATTGTATTATCTTACATACAAGATTACGTTGTAACAAACATTGATAATGTAAAGAAAAATGAAAATTATTACACCTAATCATTTATCCTCAATAACATATTCATAAATTAATGATGGTAAAAATACATACCACGATCTGTAACATAAGCAATGGTGTTAGTGAGCCACTGAAAAGCAGCAACATACACAAATATTTAATTGTAAAGAAGAAGAAAAAGAGGAAGAAGAGGAAGAAGAAGAAGAAGAAGAAGAAGAAGAAGAATAAGGAGAAGAAGGAGGAGGAGGAGAAGGAGGAGGAGAAGGAGGAGGAGAAGGAGGAGGAGGAGAAGGAGGAGGAGAAGGAGGAGGAGGAGAAGGAGGAGGAGAAGAAGAAGAAGAAGAAGAAGAAGAAGAAGCAGAAGAAGAAGAAGGAGACAAAAAAGAAGAGGATGAGGAAGAGGATGAGGAAGAGGAAGAGGAAGAGGAAGAGGACGAGGAAAACGAGGAGGAAGAGGAGGAGGAAGAAGAGGAAGAGGAAGAAGAAGAAGAAGTAGAAGAATGGTCAAGCTAGGTCAAATTCATCCAATCTTCCAAGATTTGTGAATGTTTTGTATCCAAGGTATGATAGCTTATTCATCCATGGACTCTTCAATCCATGGAGCCCCTTAGAATTCCCCAAATTTTATGAAAATTTTTCCCAATTCATGGGTTATGATGTATGTTGATCCAATTCAATGGATATTGATTGTTTATGATAGAATTAGTAGTGAATCGTGCTATTATGATGAAATTACATGCTTTCTATGCATAATCCTAGTCTAGTTGATGAAATTGAAGTAATATGAGTTTATGCCTTAAGAAGAAAAATTGAGGATTTAGAGATAATCTTCTAGTGTTGATGATATGTGTAGTAATTGCTCGATAGGAAAATCATGTAGACATGAATTGAATTTGATTAAAACATTTTTGATGGATCATGATTAGTAATTATTTGGATTTAGCCTTTATGATGATATATTACTTGAATTGCTTGTGAATGAAACGTGTGACTAGAATAACTTGTGATCTATGTGTGTATGGTGATTGTAAGAAGTAGAGCCTTGAGAGTAAGGCTTGTCGTAATGAATGTCAATTGTTTGTTCTTGAAAGTAAAGATAATATGAGGAATTATGTATGCTAAGGCTTTGAGAGTAAAGTGAATATCTTCATGATCTAGTACTTGTGTTGTTGAAAGGTTATTCTCATATACACTTATGCATGAATATGATATGATATGAAAGGTTCTCTCACATATAATGATTCTAGGTCGAAAGGGTTCCTCACCTAAAATGAATCAAAGCATGTTTAGTTATGTTAGCTTGAGGTTGTGTTATGAAACCCCTTAATGAATAGCTTGACTTTGTTAGACAAGACCATTTAATGGTATCATGAGTAGGAGATCTCATGGTAGCCTTGGATTGAGAAACGATACTCTTCCTAAGTGTAGCTTGCACAAGAATCATAGAATGATTGCTTGGTAGCATGACTTGGTTAGGCCAAATCATTTAATTGGTATCTAGGATGGAGAAATAAAACCCTTCCTTGAATAGATTGGACTTGCATGATAGTATTCTTTCCATGGTAGGTTGGTCTAGTCTAATATGTTGGTATTCTTTGGTAGCCTGTAAATGATAAATAGTAATCATATATGTATGATGGCCTAAAGTGGTACTTAGTATTAGTTGGATTATGGGGTCGTATTCATGCATTGCACAAGTAGGACTTGAAGCTACTTATGAAGTGTTCTCTTATATGTTGAATGCTTAGCTTGGATTGTTGCTACAGTTGCCTTCCATGAAATGTTGGACTAAAGGTGAAGGTTCCCTTGTCTATGAGAGTTAAGCTAAGGATTACATCCAAAGATTGTAAGTGTGATTATGATGGCCTAAAAGTTGTACTTAGTATGGGTGGAATTATGGGGTCTCATCCATGTATTGCACAAGTATTCTTTGAGATTACTTAAGAAGTAGTTTTGTTGTTTTATGAAGATCTAAGGATTTACTATGCCTATGAACGTGATGTATCTCTTATGTTTATGGATCAAGCCTTATGTTAACTAATTCTTATAATATGTCTATGTTGGAGATTAAGCTTTTAAATATGTTTCTATGCTCTTGTGATATTATGCTAGCTATCATATACACTTTGTACTAACACATACTCTTGCCTACATTCTCATCAAATAAAGGGTCTGGCGATTTTGAGTTTCATCTTCGAGGGTAAGTTCATAGTATAGCAAGGATTGAAGACTTGGTGAGTGCTCATAGCATCCAGGATTTGATCACCTTTCCTTTGTATGTATTTCTTTTTTGTTTAGACTTTTGTAATGTCTGCGTCCATAAGACTTTCATGTATTAGATGGTTTGATACAATGTTAAAGACTTATGCTTCGTTTTATGAGACTTCGATTGTTATGGAAAATGTTTTAAAATTTCCACACTTTTCTGTTATCTTATGTTGTGATATGCTAAGAGGTTTACATGGAGTCCTTCGGGGTTGTATGTGCCATGTTACATCTAGGGTGTACCCCTGGTCCGTGTCGTTTACCTGTATGATATATGCTTAGCTTGGGTTGTTTCTATAGTTGCTTTCCTTAATATTTTTGACTAAAGGTTAACGCTCCCTTGTGTATGAGAAATAAGCTAAAGGATGAAATCAAAATATGGTGAATATGAATAAGGGCCTAAAATGGTTTACTTGGTATGAGTGAGATTTATGGGGTCTTATCCATGCATTGCACAAGTATGCTTTGAGGTTACTTAAGAAGTGTGTCTCTTATATTATGTTGATCTAGGTGCATTGACTATGCTTATGATTTATATTTTTGTACCTTATGTGTATACCCTATGCCTTATGTTGATATCTCTTATGATTATAATATATGTCTTATGTTGACTATTGCCTTTGACATGCTTTTGTTAATAATTCATGCTAGCCATCATATTTAGTACATTATTATACTCACGCATACTCTTGCCTACATTCTTATTCTCACGACCCAGGGGTATCCCCTAGATGTAACACGACGTACTTGACCCCGAAGGGGTCTCATACAAGCCGCCCTTAGCATATCATAAACATGAAGCCAAAGAAATGATGTTGAATTAAAACTTTTTACAATCGAAGTCTTTTCATAAAACCAAATGGAAGTCTAGACAATTTCTCAAAAAGCCATCTATTACAATCGAATATCAATAAGAGTCTAAGTCTTTTACAACAGTCTCAAAAGGAAAAGTAGAAGAAACTAGAAATGAACAACTTTCATCCTCGAATCTTGAGGGTTCACTAAAAGTGTGGACGGAATCAATCCAAGAATTGCACAGAGGGATAAGTACACCTCAATGGCCGCATCCTACACTTATACAAAAATGTAGAAAATATGGGTTAGCACAAAAATGTCCTAAGTATGGTAGCTATGCATAAAATCCTTGAAAACATACTAAAACGGACAGTTAGTTGAAACCATGCATTTTATTAATTTAAAGAGTCATCATGCACATTTGTGAAGAAACATAAGTCAAACCATTTCATAAGCAACTTGTGCAATGCATATGTAAGATCCCATAATACTACCTAATACTACGTACCAATTTTAGGCCACCATAATCATGCCTATCATACCTTGACCTCATTCATAGCCAATAATCATAGACAAGGAAACTTTCATGTTCATCGTTTGTAGCAGGTAAAGTCACCATTAGCATTAATACATATCATAGATGCATAATTCATAAGTCTTCATAGCATAAGAGAGCCACACCACAACCACTATTAAAGCCTACTTGTGCAATGCACAAATGGAGTCCCATACCCCTACTCATACTAAGTAGAACTTCTTAAGAAGCAATAGTTATATTTCATGCTCATGTTATAGTTCATATTCTTGTCATGTAGGGAAATAACCTTAACCGACATAGATCATGTGAGCTACATGGAATCCGGTGTCATGTCCCACACCGAAAAGAGATGTCCTACTTGCCTAAGGTAGAACGAAATGTATTAGCTTCTATGTGGATCCACTATCTAAAGACCTATGTGGGCACATAGTTACGGGATAGAGAGATTGCTTGTAGAAACCCCAAACCTATTGTATTAACGGGGGAGCTTCCATATCCACTCGGTGTTAATCATTACTTTCCCAAAATTTACATCTTTAGTCTTGAATTGTATTTACATGTGTGAATGAGTATCTTACCCTTCATTAAACACAACTCATAGAATAGCTCATGGATTCAATTAGGTGAGAATGGCCTTTCAACCTTAGAATCATCAATATGTGAGTAAACCTTTCACATCTTATTCATAGTGTGTTCATGAGAATAGCATTTCATTCAACACAACAAGATCATCATAGTCATAATTAATTCATGCATAATAATGTGTAAAGGTATAGGGAGAATGACCTTTCAATCAATACCATAATTACACCATAATCATAGAATCTGCATTCTAAACATAAATCATGAAGCACATGCATAATTCTCATGTTCATGTACAAATTCTCATAAGTTACCCTTCAAGAATCATGGAATACATTCAACCCAACCTCTAAAATGTCTACATTAGATGTGGGCAATAACATAATGCAATTATTTCAATTAATCTACACAAGACCCATTTACATGCACTCTTCTTTTTGTTGGGTTTTTTTAGAGAGAGAAACATTGTGAAGAAGATGAACTTTTGATTTTGATTTGGATCTTTGTGAAAGTGATTTAGTTTTGGTGTTTAATGACTTAAAATACCTTATATACTTATTTAAAAATAATATAAAATATACCCATTTAAATTGGACTTAAAAATAAAAATTACAAAAATATCCCTCACCCAAGTGGACTGCCCACACGCCTAAGGCAAAGTCCAAGAGGGCTTCTACGGGCAATGGACTGCTCCACGTATCGTGGTCCCTCATGTAGACTGTTGCCTTTGGCTTTTTAATCTAAGGCATTGTCCACGAGGGCTCCTACGAGCCGTGGAAGCTACCACGTGTCGTGGACTCTAGCATGGACCAGGCCTACTGCCTACGCGACTAAGGTATATATGACGAGAGGCGTTCCACGGGTAGTGAAGTCCTTCACGCCTCGTGGACCCTCACGTGAACTGCCTCCCTTGACCCAAAATGGCTAAGGCAAACGAGAGGGGCTTCAAGTGCAGTGGAGTTTTCCACCTTCCAGAACCCTCAAGTGAACTGCCTCTTTGCCCAATGATGGTTGAGGCATAGTTCACGAGGACTTCTAAGGGCAGTAAAGTCCTTCTTGCTCCGTTAAGCCTCACGTGAACAATGCATTTTGCCCACACGGCTAAGGCAAAGTTCAAGGGTGCTTGTATGCGAAGCGATGCCTTTCACCTTCCTTAAACTCTCACTTGAACTTATACTTATTTAAATTTTTGGGGGCTATTTTACAACTCTAAACCACACATAAAATTCTAAAACTCATACATAAGGTTCTAGTTTCACCTATTAAATTTCCTGGTGTTACATTATCTCCCCATTGGGAACATTTGTCCTCAAATGACGATCTAGACACCTTACAGAATTAAAGACTCAAGACTAGCTGCCCAACAATAATGAAATATCAAAAAAATACACCACATAAAGGAGGAAACTTCAACTCCGTCTCACTATGATCAATATAACAAGGAAGTAGGAACTACATCTATCAACCCAATATGCATGAAATTCAACATTTCTCATGTTTATAGGAGGAACTACCTTCTCCAATAAAAGCATGCTCAACACAACATTATGGAGGCAATATGTCATCTCAAGTAACATAGTAAAACAAGTTCATCAATTCACCTCATGAAGTCAAATATGCAACATCATACTCAAATGCTTAACAACATGAAGAACACAATTCATGAAAACAACTCATTTATCACTAAACATGAATTTTCTCAAGAACATGCATAATCATAAGGAAATCATGAAGAACACATATAGCACACATGATTCCCAAAACTAGGAATTCAAGAGGAACAACTTACCTCAAGCATGAATTGGAGTAGACGGAAAAAGATGAGGATAGAGGGACTTCATATCGGCCTCGGCCTCCCATGTAGCACCCTCAAATAAATTATTCCTCCATAAAACCTTTACGAAAGATACTTCCTTGTTTCTCAACTTCTGAACTTGTTGGTCTAAAATCTCTACCGGAATCTCTTCATAAGAAAGACTCTCATCAACTCCCAAACCTTCCATAGAAATGATGGATACCGGATCTCCAATGCACTTCTTAAGCATGGAAACATGAGACACCGGGTGTATCGGAGCCAACTGATTTGGTAAGTCTAACTCATATGCTACTTTCCCAACACGTTATAAGACTTGATATGGGCCCACATACCGGGGACTAAGCTTCCCCTTTTTACCAAACATCTTCACAACTTTCATAGGTGAGATATTCAAGTAGACCCAATCATTAACTTCAAATTCTATATACTTTCTTCTAACATCGACATAAGACTTTTGGCGACTTTGGGGCGTCTTCAGCCTCTCTCTAATGAGTCGAATTTCTTAATGGCCTCATAAACTAGTTTGGGACCAACTAGATCAATTTCACCTACTTCAAACCAACCAACCAGAGATCTACACCTCCTACCATACGATGCTTCCAAAAGAGCCATGGCAATACTTGAGTGCTAACTTTTGTTGTAGGCAAACTCTATTAATGGAAGATGGTCATTCCAATTACCTTTAAAGTCAATAACACATGCTCTCAACATATCCTCTAATGTTTTGATGGTACGTTCCATTTGACCATAAGTTTGAGGATAAAAGTTGTGCTAAGCTTAACCTTAGTACCAAGCCCTTTTTGGAATGGTTTCCAAAAGTGTGAAGTAAATTGGGTACCCTGATCCAAAATATAGACAAAGGAACCCCATGCAACTTCACTATCTCCTTAATATACAACTTGGGATAGTCTTCCATCGAAAACGAAACCTTGACGGGAATAAAGTGGGCTGATTTTGTCATTCTATCAACAATAAACCAAATAGAATCATGTTGCCTTCGGGTATGAGGCAATCGGACGACAAAATCCATATTCACATCTCCCACTTCTAAGTGGGGATATCTATATCTTGGGACAAGCCTCCGGGTCTTTGGTGTTCGGCTTTAACTTGTTGATAATTCAGACACTTTGCCAGAAAACCCGTTATATCCTTCTTCATACCATTCCACCAATAGACTTCCCGTAGGTCACGGTACATCTTGGTGGCTCCTGGATGAATAGAATACAGCGAACCATGAGCCTCGTCTAGAATTTTCTCTTTTAAGCCATCAACATCTGAAACACATAACCGACCTTGGTACCTAAGGACCCCATCTCCCCCTTGGGAGAAAGCCTCAACGAACTTGTTTAGTACCGATTCTTTCAACTCAACTAATACCGGATCAAGATCTTGCTTGGACCTAACATCCACCACAAAGGATGATTTGGAACCATTGTGGACCGTGACACCACCCTTGGTGAAATCCACTAGTTGGAAACCTACCCGGGCCAACCTATGTACATCACGAACTAACTCCTTCTTCTCATCCTCTACATGGGCCACACTACCCATGGACAATTGATTTAAGGCATCTGCAACTACATTAGCCTTGCCTGAGTGGTAAAGGACACTCATGTCATAATCTATTAAAAGTTCTAGCCACCTTCTTTGAAGGAGATTCATGTCTTTTTGAGTAAACACATATTGAAGACTCTTGTGATCGGTGAACACATCAACATGCACCCCATATAGATAATTCCTCCATATTTTCAAGGCAAATACTACCATCACTAATTCGAGATCATGGGTTGGATAATTCTTTTCATGGAACTTAAGTTGTCTTGAAGCATAGGCAATCACTTTACCATGTTTCATAAGCACACATCCCAAACCCACTCTAGAGGCAACATAATATACAACGAAACCATTGGTACACTCAATTAAGGTTAACAACGGAGCGGAAGTAAGTTTATCTTTCAACTCTTTGAAGCTTTTCTCAGAAGCCTCCGACCACACAAACTTATCTTTCTTTTGAGTCAAAGTCGTCAACGGAGAAGCAATGGAGGAAAAACACTGAACAAACCTCCTATAGTAACCTCCCAAACCCAAAAAGCTTCTAATATCGGTAGGAGTTATAGGTCTAGGCCAACTTTTGACCTCATCCGTCTTCTTAGGATCTACCTCAATACCCTTGCTCGACACAATATGACCAAGGAAGGCTACAGACCTTAGCCAAAACTCACATTTACTAAACTTAGCATATAATTGGTGGTCTTTAAGGACTTGCAATAAAATCCTCAAATGGTTCATGTGCTCATTTTAACTCCTTGAATAGATCAAAATATCATCAATAAATACAATCACAAACATATAGTGATAGTGTCTAAACAATCTATTCATTAGGTCTATAAATGTCGCCGGGGCATTCGTCAATCGAAATGACATAACCACAAATTCATGGTGATCATATCGGGTCCTAAAGGACGTCTTGGGAATGTCAACCCCTCTTACCCTTAGTTGATGGTAAGCCAAACGAAGATCTATTTTGAAGAAATAGTTAGCACCTTGAAGTTGATCAAGCAAGTCGCCAATCCTCGGAAGGGGATACTTATTCTTTATGGTTACTTTGTTTAATTGTTGATAGTCAATGCACATTCGAAGAGACCCATCCTTCTTTAGAATGAACAGTACTAGAGCACCCCATGTGGAGATACTCGGTTGAATAAGACCCTTGTCTAGCAAATCCTTTAGTTACTCTTTCAACTCGACCGAAGCTATTCTATAAGGAGGAATGGAGATAGGTTGTGTATCTGGCAAAAGATCAAT
Source organism: Solanum microdontum (assembly GCA_036250385.1). NCBI lineage: Eukaryota > Viridiplantae > Streptophyta > Magnoliopsida > Solanales > Solanaceae > Solanum > Solanum microdontum. The sequence continues at coordinate 22,512 of JAJONQ010010260.1, read as the reverse complement.
GCCAAAATCTATTTCCAGTTCCGGAGGAATGCCGGACAAGTCATAAGGAAAGACTTTTGGAAATTCATTCACCACGGGGATCGACTCTAGGGAAGGGGTTCCGAACTCCACATCCATCACCCTAACAATATGGTAAATACACCCCTTGGAGATCATTTTCCTATCTTTGAGACAAGAAACAAATTTACCTCTAGGGATAGAATTTCCCCCTTTCCACTCTAAAATGGACTCATTTGGAAATTGAAACTTTACTACACGAGTCCTATAATCAATAGAGGCATAGCATGCGTGCAACCAATCCATACCCAAGATCACATCAAAATCTAACATGTTTAATTCAACCATATCCACCAAGGTAACTTTATGGGACAAAGAAATAGGACAACTCCTATAGACTCTTTTTGCCACCACCGAGTCACCAACCGGGATAGAAACCGAAAAAGGCTCTACCAACACTTTGGGGAATATTTCAAATTTCATGGCAACTAAAGGTGTCACAAAGGACAAAGTGGAACTGGGATCTAACAATGGATATACATCAATAGAAAAGACTTGTAACATCTGGGGAGCCCTCTTGGTCATCTCGGGATTGAAAAGCATAGAAGCAGTTTTTATTGGGAACATAGGAATTTGAACCACTAAGAGGACTTTGCTCATCTTCTCTCCCCTTGGCCGCAAGTGATGGGCAATTCTTCAATTGATGCCCACTCTTACCACAACCATAGCAAACTCCCATGCCGGCAAGACATTTACCATTATGTTTCTAACCGCACTTGGAACAAGTAGGCCTCACTATAGAAGAACCACTGTGATTGCCTCCTTGAGGTTTAGGGTTAAGCACCCTATCTTTTTTGACCCTTGGAGAACTAGAGGAGCCTTGGTTGGATAACCTTCTCTTGAACCTTGGTCTACCTTGACCCTTGAATTTACCCTTGGAAGAATTCCCATCATCGGTCCTTGCTCTCTTACTTTCCTATTTACTTGCTTGAGCTTTTGTTCCTCAATTGGTTCGGCATGAACCATAAGACGTGAAATATTCATACTTGGTATGATCATTGTTGAACGACATTCATTGACTACCAAATCAGATACCCTCATAACAAATTTGTTCTTCTTAGGCCTGGAATCCACTACTAAGATTGGAGAATACTTGGACAATTCAGTGAATTTGAGGGCATTATCCTTCACACTCAAACCCCCTTGTTGATGATTTATGAACTCTTGCATTTTTGGTCCCCTCAACTCTAGGGGAAAGAAACTATCAAGAAAGACCAACTTGAACAATTACCAATCAACCAGGCCTGCTCTTACGGGTCTCTCACCCTTCCATTGGTCATACCGTACATGAGCCACATCTTTCAATTGATAGGCTGCTAGTTCTGTCTTTTCTTGTGGAGACACTCTTATACCATCAATCACTTTATACACTTCATCAATAAACCCTGGTGGATTCTCCTCCACTTTGGAGCCATGGAACATATGAGGATTCATTCTTGTAAAATCCCTTATCCTTGAAGCGATTGTACTTACATTAGGGTTCACATGAGTCCTAGTATCCATATTGACTTGGGCTATCCCGACTTGGGTCAATATTTGGAGGGCCGACGTTATTTCCACATCTTTCATAGCACCCACATAAATAGGAGCTTGAGGAACTTGAGTATCTTGGGGACCTTAGGGATGAACTCCCTCATTAACAATCTCCTCTTCCATCCTTTTTTCGTTCACCCTTCTTGTATTCATATCCTATAGACACAAGAGAAAGGTTAGGAAACGACTTCATATAGTTAAAACTGTAAGGCACGACTAAAGAGTAATAAAAGAAGTGAGATTTCCTAAACATCTTACAGCCTCTCATTTATAAATATGGCGCTTCACACTTATAAATAAGACTCTACTAGACGTGGCTTATGAGACATCATCCTACAATCATTCTAAACATTGTGATCTAATTACCAAGTTTGTCACGACCCAGGGGTACCCCCTAGATGTAACACGGTATACTTGACTCGTAACGGGTCTCATACAAGCCTTAGCATATCATAAACATAAAGTCATAGAAATTATGCGAAAATAAAAAAAATTACAATAGAAGTCTAGACATTTTCTCAAAAATTCATCTATTACAATGGAATATCAATAAAGGTCTAAGCCCTTTAAAACATAGTCTCAAAAGGAAAAGTAGAACAAACTAGAAATGAACAACTTTCGTCCTCGAATCTTGAGGACTCGCCAAAAGCGTGGAGAGAATCAATCCAAGCTTTGCACAAAGGGAGAAGTACACCTACACGACCAGAACCTACACTTTTAGAAAAATGTAGAAAATATGGATTAGCAAAAAAACGCACTAAGTATGGTAGTTATGCATAAAATCCTTGAAAATATGCTAAAAGGGACATTTAGTTGGAACCATGCATTTTATCAATTTGAAGAGTCATCATGCACATTTGTGAAGAAACATAAGTCAAACCATTTCATAAGAAACCCTAAGCTATACTTGTGCAATGCATACGTAAGATCTCATAATCCTACCTAATACTAAGTACTACTTTTAGGCCACCATAATCATCCATATCATACCTTGACCTCATCCATAGCCAATACTCATAGACAATGAAACTTTCATGTTCATAGTTTGTAGAAAGTTAAATCACCATTAGCAAATATACATAGCCTACATGCATAATTCATAAGTCTTCATAGCATAAGAGAACCACACCACAACCAATATTAAAACCTACTTGAGCATCACACAAATGGAGTCCCATACCCCCACTCATACTAAGTAGAACTTCTTAATAATCCATAGTTATAGTTCATGTTCATGTCATAGTTCATATTTTTGTCATGTAGAGAAATATAATTAACCGACATAGACCATGTGGGCTACATTGAATCTAGTATCATGTCCCACACCGAAAAGAGATGTCCTACTTGACTATGGTAGAACTAAATGTATTAGGTTTTAGGTGGTTCCGCTAGCTAAAGTCCTATGTAGAAACATAGTTATGGGATAGGGATATTGCTTCTAGAAACGCCAAACGTATTGTGTTGACGGGGGATCTTCCATCACATGAGGTTACTTGAGATGACCCGACCATTTCAATTGACGGGAGGGCCTATACCTCACATTTCATCTCCACTCGGTGCTAAGCATTACTTTCCCAAAATTTACATATTTAGTATTGAATTGTATTTATATGTGTGAAGCAGTACATTACCGTTTATTCAACATAAATCATAAAATAGCTCATGAATTCAATTAGGTGAGAATGAACTTTCAACCTTAGATAATCAATATGTGAGTAAACCTATCACATCATATTCATAGTGTGTTCATAAGAATAGCCTTTCATTCAACACAACAAGATCATCATAGTCACAATTAATTCATGCATAATAATGTGTAAGGTTATAGGGGAGAATGACCTTTCCTTAAATACCACAATTACACCATAATCATAGAATCTTCATTCTAAACATAAATCTTGAAGGACATGCATAATTCTCATATTCATGTAAAATTCTCATATGTTACCCTTCAAGAATCATGAATGACATTTAACCGAACCTCTATACTATCTACATTAGATATGGTCAATAACATAATTCAATTAATTCAATTAATCTACACAAGACCCATTTACACGCTTCTAAAATCAATCATCCCACATTATGATCACAATTTAGCAATAGAGGGGATCCATGGGTTCTTGGGGGAATTTCACCATAATTCAACCATAAATCATCAATTCAACTATAACCCAACATAATTCGACCATTGAAAACATTTTTTAAGAAGAACCCAAGTCACTAGAACAAAACCCTATCTTTTGGGGAAATTGTACGATTTGAAATCATGTTTTGAAGGGGATCTATGGGTGGAATCTACCCAGAGATGAAAACTACCATACCGTAATGAAGAATCTTCAAAGAAATTGATGAAAAACCCTTGATTTCTTCAAGCCCAAGTTTCAATTTTACTCTTCTTCTTCTTGGGGTTTTTAAAGAGAGAAATATTGTGAGGAAGATGAACTTTTGATTTTGATTTAGATCTTTGTGAAAGTTATTTACTTTTGATGTTTAATGACTTAAAATACCTTATATACTATTTAAAAATAAAATAAAATATACCCATTTAAATAAGACCAAAAAATAAATATTACGAAAATACCCCTCACCCAAGTGGACTGCCTACACGCCTAAGGGAAAGTCCAAGAGGGCTTCCACGGGTAGTGGACTGCTCCATGTGTTGTGGTCCCTCACGTAGACGGTTGCCTTTGGCTTTTTATGCTAAGGCATTGTCCACGAGGGCTCCCACGAGCCGTGGAAGCTTCCACATGTCGTGGACCCAAGCATGGACCATGCCTACTTCCCACCCGACTAAGGCATTTATCACGAGAGGCACTCCATGGGCAGTGAAGTCTTTCACGCCTCATTGACCCTAACGTGAACTGCCTCCCTTGCCCCAAAATGGCTAAGGCAATGTTCACAAGAGGGGCTTCGCGTGCAGTGGAGTCTTACACCTTCCGTGAACCCTCATGAGGGCTTCTATGGGCAGTGAAGGCCTTCACGCTCCGTGAAACACGTTAAAAATGCCTTTTGCCCACATGGCAAAGGCAAAGTTCAAGGGTGCTTGTACGGGCAGTGATACCTTTCACTTATCTTGAACTTATACTACATTAAATTTTTGGGAGCGATTTTACAACTCTAAACCATACAGAAAAATCTAAAACTCATATGTAAGGCTCTAGGTTTACCTTTTAATTTTTTGGGTGTTATACTTATCAAATGTAGGGTTCGGTGATATTGACTTCCATCCCTGTTGCTAGGTTCATAGTAGATCAAGAGGAGAAGTTTTGGTGAGTCGTCATAGAATCGAGGACATGAATACCCTTTCCTTTAATGTCTTTCCTTTATGCTAGAACTATTGTATGGGATGTTTCTCAAGACTATTCATGTTTTAGATGGTTTGAGACAAGTGTAGACTTCCACTTTGTTTTATGAAATCTTGATTGTAAATAAAAACTATTTTAAATTTCCGCAGTTTTCTATTATTCTGTGTAATGATATGCTAAGTGGCTAGTATGGAGTCCTTTGTGGTTTTATACGTCTTGTTACATCTAGGGGGTACCCCTGGGTTGGGAAAGACAACGTGTACATACAGGAATTAATCAAATCATTGTTCCATAAGGTATTACATTAAAAGAAACTCTCGAGTTAGTCTCAAAATTAAAAAAAATCGTTTGACTTTTGACATCTAAAACGAGGAATCCCGCTTGAAAATCATAAAGCTTAATCAATATTATATGAACCATTAGAAGAGATTGCTTTTCAGCTAAATGTTGTTATTTGTGTAATCATTGTTTTTAAAACACACTTTCTTTGCCTGGTGGTTTGTCTTGCAGAAGATGCGACCCATAATCCAATTTAAATGTAAAACTTGCCATTTTCCTCTAAAAAAAAAAAGTCACATTTCATTTGATCATATGGATTGTTGATGTGCTACTGATATACAAAACTTATAATTCTTTATATATCATATTTTGTGAGTCCTGTAAGTACTTATTAGCAGATTTGATTGTGTTTTCTTGTTGTTTTTCCAGAATATGAATTTTGGAAGATATAGTTGATATGGTAGTATAGTTTTGACCATCTACTAGCCAGACTATGAGTCAAGGTCATAACAAAGAATCATAGATGTATTCATAAATGAGAAATGTGAAAGGTTGTGTTCCAGTATTAGATTCACAAAGACACAGTTTGAACCGTACTCTACTTTACAAGCCATAGATTGATTAATGGGTACTTTTACAAACATTTTTTTCTTTCAACTTATGTTATTATATTTTTAAGTGAGAATTGCTACATTTGATGTGGTTTTATTTTTATATCTAGGAAAATGACACAAAGAGTTTATTAATAAGATAAATGAATAAACCAAGTTAAATCAAGGCAAAAGAGGACAAAAACTAAAATGTGGCAATGACACTACTTTATGCATCACGATCACGGGGTGAATAGTCACGATCCCGGTCTACTGGAAACTGTGACTTCACAATCACATGATCAATGGTTGTGATCATGGTCAATACAATTATGAACCATGTCTATTAGCAAGGAGAATTATGGCAAACGTGAAGAACAAAAACATCCAAACGTTGGGAAGAACTAGAAATTTAAAATGTTGATCCCAAATTCCATCTTTACACTAATGCACAGCCTTGGTGCGATGCATTATTGATTCTATTCAAAATTTTGAGACTTCGGATCATAGGGTTAGTTTTTTTATAGCAAGTTTCCTACAATTCACCATGGGAGTAAAGATTAGGAATTTAATTGTATCCGTTTCTACCCTTTCTTCCACATCTTGTTTTGCAATGCTTAATTTGTAGGTGTAATTGATCATAACGAAATTGATATTTTGTGACTGTAGTCATTTAATGGGTTGTTTATTTTATTCTTTTGTTGTAGCAATTGATTGAATGTTTTCTCATTTATGGATTGGGTATTTTATTATTTATTCGATTTTATACTTTACTTATTTTCTAATGGATTTGATCACTCATTGGACTTGTCCATTTACTTTGATTGAGCTTTGAAAGGTCAATAGAGGTTGGGTCATGTATTGGATGATAGGTACAAATAGTTAATTCGAGCAATGTCTATACGTGGATTAATTTTGATTACCTCATATCTATGTTTAATAGAACTAGTTGATACATATTTTCCAACATTCGAGAGAAGTAAATGGATAATTGGGATTTCTTAGAATATATGATTTTACCCATGAATGAGTTTGCATGAGATGAATATACCATGGATCATGTGAATGTTAATTGACTTCTCATGCCATAATTCACATTGATTCTTTGCTTAAAAAGCCTTACCCCTTGTTCCTCTCTTCCCCTATCGTTGATTGTTACAAAAATCATTATATTATAATTGCATTGTTCATTTGGATTCAAACTAGTATCTTGTGATTCTTTCTCTTTTCAATTTCCTATACATTATTCCTTGTGGGATACAACCCCGACCTTATATGTTGGGGTATTATATTCCAATCTACTGCTTACTAATTGATTCCTCTAACTAGTAATTAAGCATTATCAGAGATCAGTGATCACGGAGGGAAGATCATAAGAGTGAACTTTCAGGATCAGAGAGCACAAGTTATTAGCATGAGCCGTAGACCATAGTACGAGTCATAAACTCAAGATCATAGTGAGAATACTTGATATCTAAAGAAGTTGTCAACCATAAAACAATTTCACACCGCGAGCCATAGAATTATGAATATACCATTGTTTAAGCCTTGTAGATGAAATTTAGAAAGCTGAAAAATATTAGGACTCACACCACGATTGACTAACATGAGTTGTATTGTTTTCTAAAGACACTAGTTTCTCATCCGTAGAAAGTGTCCTGAGATTGATTAGTTCAATGGGAGACTACAAGAACAGTCAAATGGACTACGGTCTGTACATTAGAGTCGTAGAAGATGTTGAATCCTGTTTTCCTGGATTAGTTTAGTTCATGTTTTAGATGACGATAAATACTTTTTCTTTAATTATGGCATTATGCTCGATTTAGAATTTGAGAATTATTAGTAAACTACTTTATCTTTAATTCTTGGGATTTTGATTATACTTTTGATATCTTATTTTGACTTTGTAATACAATTTAGGAACTTGGAGTTTGAACATTCATATTGTAAGTTTATGATTTCTTCTACACAAACTATTATGAATTGTGATAAAACAGCCATGAGAAGCTTATTCCACCAATTGGGTTGCGGGAAACATGCAAAATTTACATTGGTCACCTAATAATTAGATAATTACGAATAGTGTGAATGCATGTATTGTTTTTATCTTTATTTTAATTTTTTAATGGTTGCAAATATTAGAACTCTCGTTATTCCTATTTATCAGACCAAGAGGATAAATAATGAGTAAAAGGATTGTATAACGAAGATTTGAGGCTATCAACTCTCATCTAATAGCTTGAACATACCAATAGATAGCTAAATTACGATAAAACGTAAGGATTAGTAAAAAATACAAACTTATTCAGACCAAGGTGTGTGGAAAAAAAAATATCTTGTTGGTCATCATTGTTGTAGATCTAGATCAAACAAAAGTAAAGGCTTTGACATTAGTGTTTAGTCATTTAAGAGGGAATTTGGATGTCCATTGAAATATTATAGGCATCTAACAAGGCATATGTTCTTGTAAAATCCAACTCATGCCTTGTTGCAAACCTAGCATTAGCACCAAAAAAGACTTAATCCACCTATGCAAGAAGTCGTCAAGAAAGAGATTATCAAGTGTTTAGATATTGGAATAGTTTATTCAATTGCTTACACTAAATTATAAAGCCTTGTTAAATGTGTGCCTAAGAAGGAAGAAATCACTCTTGAAGAATTCAAAGTATTAGTTTTTTTCCTACAAGACCGGTAACTTCTTGGAGAGTATGCATGGACTATCACATGTTTAATGCGTGGAAAGAGAAAGATCACTTTTAAATGTCATTAATGTATCAGAGGGTAGACCATCTTTCTAGTAAGGGATGATACTATTTTCTTGATGCTTATTCGGACTACAATGCGAGCTCAATTTCAGCGGAAGACTAAGGGTGAGTTTGGTATGAAGAAAATTGTTTTTCTTTGGTAGAATGAGATATATTTATATATAAAACATAAATACGAAGCCCAGGGATTCCATTGTTCATTACATAATTTGAAATAGGGGGATTTCGCGTAGTCTGGTTGGGACTAGTTACTACTACAATTCTATCAAAATAAGCCATGTTCTTGTCTGCTTCCCATGCTTGAAGTGTGTAATGTGGTGGGACATCAAAAATCTTCATCTCCCCACTGTTGGCTTGCATTTTGTTACCCATTTTAGCTAATATGGCCACCACCCTGTTCTGCTCCATGAATGTGTGGAGTGGTTTTGGTATTCCCAGCTACTGCATTAGTGATCTGCATTCAGATATAACGTTAGAGTATTGTGTATGGTCATTCTCTAACAATGATATCATGAAGGAAGAGACTGTAATAAGGGTTAAGGGTCTAAGGTTCCTGTCCAGGGCTAATCTAAGGCGAAAGAGGATGCCCAACAGTTCTGCTTGGAGGGCATTTATGTAGGGGTAGTTCTTCCAGAACCATGCTACCCAATCGCCATGATGGTTTCGAATAACTCCCCCTATTCCCCCAATTTCAGGTTTGTTCCCCGCTGCCCCATCAATGTTCATCTTATTTTCCCCATTTCCCAATACTTCCCATCTCATTCTCCTTGTTGTAGTATTTCAATTGGTAGTTTTCGGCCCTTTCATCGTGAAATGGTACTTAAAATCCATGGAAATGACATGAAAGTGCTCCACATGATGGTTATTTTCCTTTAGAGATTATCATTTCTACTAATCGAGAGATTCTAGAGGATGAATGGGAGGGTTTCATGACATGTAAGCCATTGGTTTACGGCCTGACTTCCAGGCTTTTCCAGAATGTGTGGATGACGACAATGTCATTCCGGCTCAAGTCCATGGGCTGGTGTGGGATAGCTTGTCTCATGATTCCTTCCCAGCAAGTTATCACTTTGGGTCAATTGAAGAGGATGTGGTTAATATCTTCGGTGCCTTGACTACAAAATTTACACTCTTGCCTACTGACCACTCCAATTTTGTGAAGATAGGATTTTGTGGGTAGCCTTTGGTGTATGGTCAGCCATATGAAGATTCTTAGTTTGTTGGGGCACTTAAGCTTCCAGATCCAAGCATAGTCCTTATCATCTATGGTTTTTGTTGGCTCTTCCTCTTGGGCAATAAGGTTGTAGGAACTCTTGGTGCAGAAGAGTCCATTTCTACAATTCTTCCAACCTAGCTTATCCTCCTTAGTATTGGGCCCTATGAAGGTGTCCTTAATGATTTCAAGGAGCTTAAGGGAAGGGTAATGGAAAGGTTGTTAAAGTCCCAACAACAATCCTTGAGCAGGTCGATGATCTTCAGAGAGAGCTCATGATGGAGAAGCAGGCCTTGGATTACGCTTCTAATATTACCATGATTGGGGATCCAACAATCTTCAAAGAATTTGGCCCTATCTCCTTTATTCAAAGTCCAGCATGAGCCATTCACACAAGTTGTCAAACCTTGCATCACACACTTCCATGTCCTAGAGACCTGCTTTTTGCTTGCATGGTTGTGCCTTTTGTGGTAATACTTGTAATAGAGAATTCTAGCACATAGGGCCTAACTGTTTGTGAAGGCTCTCCAGGTTAGGCTTGCAGGGCTTGCTTTATTCTTCCACTCACTCTTTTCAATGGCTAGCCCTCCCTTTTGTTTATCCTTTGTAATTGTATTCCACCCCACCAGATACATCTTCCTTTTCTCAACAGTGGTCCCCCAAATGAAATCTCTTTGAATCTTATTGATCTTACAGGAGGCCCCAAGAGGAACTTTGATGTGGTTCATCACATGGGAGGGTATGGTTCTAAGAGTGGCCTTAGCGAGGACATTTCTCCCAGTCATTTTGAGGAGTTAAGTTTTCCATCAACTCAGCATAGCCTTCATATTGTCTATGATGAATTGTAAATCTCATTTAGTAGGTTTAGAGAGGAAGATGGGGAAACCCAAGTATTTGACAAAGCTACTGGTGGTCTAAATGTTGAGCATGGAGGCACAGAGACTAGAATTTGAACAGTAGTTATTCTTATAGAAAAAGACTTTCGATTAGGAGGTATTGACTCTTTGGCATGAGTCCTTGCAAAAGGAGTTGAGGATCCTCAATATAGTTTCACAATTTTTGAGGTTAGCTCTAGCAAAGAGGGTAAGGTCATCAGCAAAGAAAAGATGGGAGATTTTGGGGCTAGAATGAGAGATAGAGATTGGGTCCCATCCTTTGTTCTCTACAGCCTCTTCAATCATTCTAGAGAGTATCTCCATGCATATTATGAAAATATAAGGGGAAATGAGGTCTCCCTGTCTAATCCCTCTAGAGGGTTGGAAGAACTCGGTCTTGGACCCATTGACAAGGATAGAGGTGGAAGAGCTAGTGATGCAGGACCATTCAAGTCTGTCAAAGGCCTTGTCAAGGTCAATTTCGAGGATAATGTTGGGGTTGATGCCTTTCATTTTGCTTAAGTGAGAGATGTCTCCTAAACTATGATAAATTTGTCTGAAGCTCTCCTTCCTGCCATGAAACTAGATTGGCTGGGACTTATGATAGAAGGAAGCATGGTTCATAGTCTATTGGAAATTATCTTGGTGACCAGTTTTTACCCCGTATTATAGAGCCCAATAGGTCTAAAGTTTTTGATCATGTTTGCGTTCTGGCATTTAGGGATTAGGCATGGTAAGCTTTTGTTCATGTTGGGATCCATTGTCCCTTAAAGTGAAGGTCTCCTTACAGAAAGCATGTTCCTTTTACTTAGTGATTTCCCTGAATATTTGAAAAAAAGATGGAATAGATATTATCCTGCCCAGGGACTTTTAAGGGTTTGAAGGATTTAATAGCCTTGGTGATTTCATTATCCCTGATCGGGAAATCTAGGTGATCAAGGTGGTCATCCTCCATGATGGGTCTAGAGTTCTTCTTGCACCAAGTGTGCTCTGTTTTGTAGAGATTGGTGTAGAAAGAAGTAATGTGGTTTTGCACAGTGATGGGGGAGGAGTGCCAGTTGCAAACATCATCTTTGAGGGCGTGGATACGGTTCCTTCTTCTTCTGCTAATCATGGATGCATGGAAGAAGCTCGAGTTTGAGTCGCTTCTGCAAGCCAACTAATTCGTGAGTGAGAGCACATTTTAAGCTTAGTTTTTAAGTTAGGGGTTTGGGAATTAATTCATAATTAGTTAGCGGTTAAGGGAGGCCGGTTAGTTAGTTATTAAACAACCTATATAAGCCTAATATACCCTAAACTAAGGTATTTAACTCATTCTTCAAAAAACCCAAAATTCTTTACAAATACTTCTCTCACTAGAAGTGAAGAAGAAGAAGAAGAAGAGAAAGAAGAGGGGCAGATTTCTCTCCATTGTTTTCAGGCTTGATTAAGGCTTTAAATCAAGGTATTTTAGCTTAATCATCTATAGGTTCTTCCACCCATAGTGCCCCCTACGTTTTCCCCCAATTCTAGCTAGAGTTTCCTTCTACATTGTGGGTCGGGTTTAGGTATGATTCCAATCTAGTGGATAGTACCTATTTATGAATGAATTAGCATTGAATTATGATATTATGATAAAATTATGTGATTTCTATGATAAACCCTAGTCTATTTGATGAATGTGATATTTTGTGGGTTTATGCCATCAGAGGTGGAATTGAGGAATTCTAATTGATCTTCTAAAAGAAATTTCATGTGTAGTAATTGTTCAAGGCTAGGAACACATACAAGTAACTAATTCCAGGAGGGATTGCACATATTCCCTACATGATGGTGGCTCAGTTGCTAGACAACATGGTTGAAGCTTAGCGAGAGATTGAGAAAGATGTTATGCTGGCCACGCTGAGGACACAGGTGGATGGATTGGCCAAGAGGGTGATGAAGATGGAATCTCAGTGCAAGAAAAAGGATAAGTGTGCCCCTCTTGGTCAAAGAAAGAGTTATAGAGACAAGGAGATGGGACGCGTTGAGGAAATGCTCTCAACCATTCTACTCAAGATGAGTGAGCAAGATGGAGCGATGGACGAACTGAAAGAGGACACTGAAGGCATCAAGCGCATAATTTGGTCTCACTCCAAAGTTGTCCAGCAGCTAGAAAATCTTATAGAGCAGGCATTACCTCATGTTCAAGCACATGAAAACCAGGGGTTACCTAATCATGATATGGGTGGCTCCAACTATGAAGCTTAAAGTCTTAACTTGCATCGTGCCGTGACGTTAACTAAGGCGTTGTTTGGGAGGCAACCCAAAACCCTTTATTATCTTATATTTGCGTACTAGTAAAATAATAGTGTCTTAGTTTTACCGATTAAATTGTGGTAGGTGCCAAAGAGATGCAGAATGGCGAGCAGCAGACCCAGTTGGCGAGTCGCCAAAAAATTTGGCGATCAAATCTATTCCGCCGTATGACTCAAGATATCTTAAAAATCTAGAGTCTATAAAACTCGACGAGCTCAATACAGTTTTGGCGAATCGCACACCTAATCAGCGACCCAGATGGTCACCGTCGTTTAAACATCCACAACTGCTAAGAAGTTTTGTACCATCGAATGGGAACGAATTGGATAAGTTGAAGGCCGACGCACAAAAAGGCAGTTGATTAATCACTCGAGAGCGTGGGTTGAAGATAGGCGCATTGGAATGCTAGGAAAAACTGTACATAGCTTGATAAATCACTTGGCAATGCACCAAACGACCCCAGCATACCTTCTGCTTTACGAGGCATCTGTTGAAGCACTCCAACTCGAAACAGCTGCCTAACCAGGATTATTCTCTAGCCCTATCTCTGTCTTTCTTTAATTTGACCTCTGGATTATTGTTATATATTTGAGGACAAATATATCTTGATTGTGGTGGGGTGAAGCTCACCTTTATTTGCTTGCTATGGATATTTGTGTTGTTCTTTATATATTTGGGTTGTTTACTTTTATTTTTGTTTTAAATACTGCTTTTCTATGGATGTTTGAGCTCATGGCTCCTGTTGTTCTAATCGAAAACAATTTTGATCATTCCAAAAAAAAATTGTCACCTCTTGTGTTGAAAGTGGCTTATCTTTTGCAAAAAATTTGAATCTCGGTTTTGATCAATATCGATTACTTGAATAGTTCTCCCAATTGAACAAACATGAATGCACGGCTACGATGAGGCCAAATGAAGTTACATAGACAATATGTGCACTCTTTGCATCTCGTTGTGACTAGCCATTTATCGAATGGATTTTCTTGTGAGGACCGTTGCACACTAGCGAACGTGTCTAGTCTTGTTTGACTGAAGTATCGATGCCTTGTGTGATTAGCTTACTTTGAACCATGCATGAATAAACCTAGAATTTGCCCCGTTAGTCTGATTGATTTAGAAAGGTGTCCTTTCGAGATGATCTTAGGCAACTTTAAAGAGTGTGAGCCAAATTTGACATATACCTCTTTTGCAACCTACCCATGAGCGTGTGAAACTCTCTTGATCACCCCTTACACCTTAATTATTTTGGAAGAACCTTGATAAACCCTAGACCTTACGTGATCCGCTACCTATAATCCTCTTGAATTGTGGCTTAGCAAATAGCCAACTTAGGCCAAAAGCCTAAGTTGGTGGTGTGGTGAATGGGAAAAGGAGTGCAAGAAAAGTCCTCCTTAACCCATGGTATTGCATAAAAATGGAACCCCTTCAATTCAATTCAATTAAAAAAAAAATGAAATATGGAATGAAGTACGAAGGGAATCGGGTTTCAAGCAATCCATGGAGGAGAATAAAAAAGGGTGACTTAGAAGCACTAGAAAAAGAATTGATAAAGGAAAAGAAGGGAATGCCTTGAGAATACCACAACTCACGGGGAGAAAGTCACTGAGCCTAAATGACCATACCTTTGCACACAGCCCCATTACAAGCCTTAGAAAAACCTTATTGATCTTGAGTAAGCCGAATCGAAAGTCGATTGGAAAATAAGGGCAAACCTATGGGTGAAAACGTGCATTGTGTTCCTCTTTTTTATCTTGAGTAAGCCGAATCGAAAGTCGAATGCTTGTTTTATCTCAATACCTGATTAAAATGCTTAAGTTTCAGGTATTTGAAGTTTTACTGGAAGCATGGACAGTTAGGCGCAAAACGGAGCAAAAAGGGCTGAAAAGAACAAGAAATGAAAGTCTGCGGATCACCGAGTCCGACTTGGCGAGTCACCGAATTAACATGCACCACCCTTTGTTCAAGTACGCGAAGCCTTTAAGGAAGTGGATCAAAAGGCGAGGAAAGGAGCAGTCGGCGAGTCACCGATTAGTTTCACGAAGAAGTACTGTACCACCCAATGATCCAGAATACAAGGATGCTGAAGGCAAGACACTAAAGGCGATGAGCTGATTAAAGGGTGGATCGCCGAGTTCATCGGCGATCTTAACTAATGTCGCCAAATGATCCTCCACAGCACAATTTGTGAAAACTATAAATACTAGTTAGAGTTGTAGTCTTAGGGTGGAACATTTTAGAGTAAAAATTATTATTAGTCTATAGTATTTTTCTGTATTATTCTCTCAAGTTTGGAGAGAGTTTTGTGGAGACTTGAAGAAAGGAGTTTATCTTCCTCAAGTTGGAAGTGGGTCTTCTTTATTTTTCTTCCGTCGCTTAATTCATGGTTTAATTTCTTATACCCAGTTGATTTCTTTATCATTTTATGTATAATTTATTATTTCTTGATGTGTGGCTAAAAACCCACCATTCTTAGGGAGTGATTTAGCAAATATGGGTTGATATTCCTGTTGGGTCTTGCTTGCTGATAGGTTAGATGTATTTTAATGGTGATTTCACCTAGTGGTTGTGGTTTAATCTAAAGGGTTTGTAGTTGGAAATACAGAGCCACCCATGTGTTTACGGCTTGCCCGAGAAGGTGGTTGCGAAACCAAAACCACTAGACTGATGGCCTAAGAGTTGTTCGACATGAGGTTCAGCTCGAGAGGGTGAGCCCTAGTCTCATATCCTAACACTTAGCTCGAGAGAGTGAGTGAGTTAAGGCGTAGGCTGGTCTTCATGCGGTAAATGGGTGTCCGAGAGGAATGCATTTGAAACTGGGTAAGTTACCTCATAGGGGATTTGTTTCCATTTAAAGCTTAGCCTAGTCACTATTGTCTTGCAAATTTCCTATTGAAAGCATGTACCCAACGATTTATCTCAACTTGTATTGCGGTCACATCCCAAGAACCTTCCCCATACTTGATTTTACTGTATTATCACTCGTTACAAAACCCCTTTTGATACACTTCTGTGTCACCCTCTTTAATTTACAATTTATTTCAAATGTTTTTAGCTACGACTAATTCAAACGAAATTCTAATTGTCTACTGATTCTCAAAACCACTCCCTTGGGACACGACCCCAACCCTTGGTTGGGTTACTATATTATCGACGATCGTAGACACTCATACCGTAGGATAGTGTCGTTGGTCACCATAAGCATCATATGCCCAATAAATTGGGGAATAAAAACTCAAGGAAAGATCTAGGAAGTAAAAATGGCTAGAATGGATGATGGTAACTTTTCATATTCTAGGTCCGATAGATGGGATCGTTCAAGGTTCCGGCAAAAGTTCTTCAGAAAAGGTTCTTCAAATGCTCCTCCAAGGTCTAACAATCAAAGGGTGTCTAACCCTAAACCTCAAGGATATGGTAATAGGTCCATGATGCCTACATGTGCTAAGTGTGGGAGAAATAATGAGGATAAGTGTCTGATGGGTTCCAATGCTTGCTTTGGATGTGGCAAGACGGATCACAAGATAAGAAATTGTCCTTCGGTTGCTAAGAATGAGGAAGATAATCTTCGTAGGGCTCAACCCTACCCCTCATCCGTCCAAGTGGTTCAGGCTCGAATGCTTCTATGCAAAATCTATTTTATGCTCTCCAAACTAGAGGCGATCAAGAGAGTTCCCCAGATGTGGTGATCGGTATGTTAAAAGTTTTTCAAATAGATATTTATGCTTTTCTTGTTCCCGGTGCTACTTTTTCCTTCGTGACTCTTTATGTGTCCATGAGATTTGATGTGCTCCCTCATGTGCTATTAGAACCTTTTTTTGTCTCTACCCTTATTAGTAATTCTGTTTGGCTAAGAGAGTCCATAGAAAATGTCCCATCTCCTTATCCCATAGAGTTATTCTTATTGACTTGGTAGAACTTGATATGTTACGACTTTGATGTCATCCTTGGTATGGATTGGTTGTCTTCATGCTATGTTTCTATCGATTGTAGAACTAGGGTGGTTAAGTTTCAATTCCCAAATGAGCCTATCCTAGAGAGGAAAGGGGAAATTCTATGCCTAAGGGTCGGTTTATTACTTGTCTTAAAGCTAGAAAGATGATTTCTAAGGGTTGCTTTTACCATCTAGTGAGGGTGAGGGATGTAAATTCCGAAACCCTTTCTCTTGAGTCAGTCCCAATTGTAAAATAGTTTTTGAAAGTGTTCCCAGATGACCTACCCGATATTCCTCCCGAAAGGGAAATAGATTTCAGTGTTGACCTTCTCCGAGATACGTAACCTATTTTTATTCCTCCTTATACAATGGCTTCGATGGAACTTAAGGAGCTGAAGGAACATTTGAAAGATCTGTTAGACAAAGGTTTTATCCAACCAAGCATCTCATCATGGGGTGCTCCGGTATTGTTCATTAAGAAAAAGGATGGTTCACTCTGAATGTGCATCGACTATCGACAGTTGAACAAAGTGACTATTAAGAACAAGTATCCTCTCCCTAGGATTGATGATTTGTTTGACCAACTTCAAGGTGCAAGTTATTTTTCTAAGATTGATCTCTAATTGGGTTATCACCAATTGAGGGTGAAGGGAGAAGGTATTCCAAAAATGGCTTTTAGAACTTGATATGGTCACTATGAGTTTTTGGTAATGTCGTTTGGGTTGACTAATGATCTGGCGGCGTTTATGGACTTGATGAATAGGGTGTTTAGACAATACCTTGATATGTTTGTGATTGTGTTCATTGATGATATTTTGATCTACTTGGAGTGAGGATGAGCATATTGATCATTTGAGAATTGTGTTGAAAATCCTTAAAGAACAACAACTCTTTGAAAAGTTTAGCAAGTGTGAGTTTTTGCTAAGGTCCGTAGCTTTCCTTGGTCATATTGTTTCAAGCAAAGGTATAGAGGTAGATCCTAAGAAGACAGATGCAGTCAAGAGTTGGCCTACACCTCTATCACCTTTAGGCATTAGAAGTTTCTTAGTTTTGGCCAGTTATTATCGATGATTTATTGAGGGGTTTTACTCTATTTCCTCCCCATTGAAGGCTTTGACTCAAAGAGGGCTAAGTTTGTATTGTTCGAATAATGTGAAAAGAGTTTTCAAGAGTTATAATTTAGACTTACTTCCGCTCCGGTCTTGACTTTACCGAAAGGAACGGATGATTTTGTGGTATATTGTGATGCCTCGAGAATTGGACTGGGATGTGTGCTTATGCAAAACGAAAAGTTCATTGCATATGCTTCAAGGAAACATAAGCTCTATGAGAAGAATTATCCGACCCACGATTTTGAACTAGTGGCGGTGGTTTTTGCCTTAAAGATATGGAGGCATTATTTGTATGGTGTTCATGTAGATGTGTTCACCGACCAGAAAAGCTTGCAATATGTGTTTAATCAAAAAGATTTGAATCTTTGCCAAAAATGGTGGCTTGAGTTATTGAAGGATTATGATATGAGTGTTCTTTATCACCCTGGAAAGGCGAATGTAGTAGCAGATGCTCTTAGTAGGTTGTTTATGGGTAGTGTTGCTCATGTTGATGATGATAGAAAAAAGTTGGAACGAGATGTCCATAGATTGGCCCGATTGGGTGTTCAATTAGTATACTCCGTCAAGGGTGGTATTATGGTTCACAATGGTTCTAAATCATCTTTTGTAAATGATGTGAAAGCTTAACAATGTCTTGATCCAACTTTGGTAGAATTGAAGGAAGTGGTGCTCAAAAAGTCCATTAAGGCTTTCTCTCAAGGGGGAGATTCAATACTTAGATACCAAGTCGACTATGCGTTCTGAATGTTGATGACCTAAGGGAACAAACTTTTGCAGAAGCTCATAGTTCTCGATATTACATTCACCTGGGAGCCACCAAGATGTACCGTGATTTGCGGGAGATCTATTAGTGGAATGGGATGAACAAAGATATTACGGGATTTGTGGCTAAGTGTCCAAATTGCCAACAAGCGAAGGTTGAGCATCAGAAATCGGGAGGTTTATTCCAAGACATTAGCATTCCTATTTGGAAGTGGGAAGACTTGAATATGGATTTAATTTTTGGTTTTCCTCGAACCCGGTGACAACATGACTATTTGCGTTATAATAAACCGAATGACTAAATCGGCTCAATTCATTCCCATCAAAGTTTCTTCTGTTGTGGAAGACATGCCAAATTGTATTTGAGGAAATGGTAAGGTTGCATGGGATACCCTTGTCCATTATCTTTGAAAGAGGTACTTAGTTTACTTCTCAGTTTTCATAGTCATTTCAAAATGGTCGCGGCACTAAAGTGAAGCTTAGCACAGCTTTTCACCCACAAACTGATGGGCAAGCAGAGTAAACTAATCAAACTTTAGAGGATATGTTAAGATCATGTGTCATCGATTTTAAGGGAAGTTGGGATGATCATTTGCCATTGATAGAGTTCGCTTATAATAATAGCTACCATTCTAGTATTGGTATGGCCCCCTTTGAAGATCTTTATGGTAGGAGGTGTAGATCTCCCATAGGGTGGTTTGAAGTGGGTGAGGTTGCATCGATTGGACCCAAATTACTTCATGAGGCTATGGAGAAAGTCCAGCAGACAAAGGTTGAGAACGGCCCAAAGCCGGCAAAAGTCCTATGCCGATGTTAGAAAGAGAGACCTTGAGTTTGAGGTTAGTGATTGGGTTTATTTGAAAATCTCACCCAGGGTGTGATGATGTTTGGGAAGAAAGGGAAACTTAGTCCCTGATACGTAGGCCCATATCAAATCTTGAGACGTGTTGGTAAGGTTGCTTATGAATTTGATTTGCCAAATGATTTGGCAACAGTGCATCTGGTGTTCCATGTCTCTATGCTTAAGAAGTGTGTTGGAGATCCGCATCGATAGTTCCCCTAGAAGGCTTGGAGGTTGATGAAAATCTCCTTATGAAGAGGTACCGGTTGAGATCTTAGACCGGCAAGTTAAGAGATTGAGAAACAAGGAAGTTGCTTCCGTGAAGGTATTGTGGAGAAACCACTTAGTGAAGGGTGCTACATGGGAAGCCTAGGCCGATATGATGTCCCTATATCCTCATCTTTTTCCATCTACTCCTATTCTAGATTGAGATAATGAATGTCCTGCTGGTATGTTCTATGTTTAGAAGTCATGTGTGATTTATGTGTTTCCATGATTTCTTTATATTCATGTTCATGAAAAAGCTTGAGTTTTGAAAGAAATGACTTATGTGATTTTTTTTCCTCATGTTGTAGTGCAGTGAGTATGAGTTGCCTATAAACTTCATGAGGTGAATTGATGAACATCTTTTAGATATTCTTTTTGAGATTGAATTGCATATGAGCTCCATGAGATTGTGTTGAGCGTGTTTTAAGTTGGAGAAGGTAGTTCCTCCTTGAATATAAGAAATCTGAAAATTTTCATCCATATTGGGTTGATAGATGTAGCTCCTACTCCCTTATAGTGGTGCATTGAGTAAGTTTGGCTTGGAGTCGATGTTTCCTCCTTAGTTGTGTGCATTTAGATGAGTTGCATGCATGATGGGCTACTAGTCTTAAATATTTTCGTTGGAAAACGCACTTAGAATCTCATTTGAGGATGAATGATCCCAAGGGGGAAATATTGTAAGATCCCTGATTCGGAAGAGAAAACATAGCAGCTTTCAGGACTTACAGGTGCCATCCACGAGGACCCAACCATGGGCCGTGGGTCTAGACACGAGCCGTAGGTGGGGCCGTGGAGTGAGCCACCAAAGAGTTGTTCAGGCATGGACCACGGTGGGACCTACGAACCGTACGTGGGTCCACGCCCCATGGTCCAGCAACCGTAGGTCAGGACTAAAGTCTCTGACCAGAAGACGATTGACCAGGAAGGACCGTAGGTCCATCCCTAGTATGTTGGTAGTAGGCTCGCAGTTATTTTTAGGGGCACATGGGTCTTTTCTGGTTTTAATTAAATCAATGTGGTGTTGTTCTGCCTAAGTCTAGAACACCTATTAAGTAGGGTCCGGCGATATTGATACTCACGCTCGTGGCTAGGTTCATAGTAGCTCAAGGAAGTGAAGATATGGTGAGTCCTCATTGTGTTTGAGGATGTAATCACCACTTTCTTTTATGTCTTTCATTTTATGTCTTGTACTATTGTATGGGCTGGGACCCAAGATTTTATCCATGTTGTTTAGATGGTTTGAGAATATGGTATTAGACTTCTGCTAGTTTTATGAAGACTTTAATTGTATTGGAAAATGTTTTAAATTTCCGCATCATTTATATTACTTTATGTTATGATATGCTAAGTGGCTTGTACGAGGCCTCTTGGAGTTTTATACGCCTTGTTACAGCTAGAGGTACCTCTGGGTGGTGACAGTCTTGCTTCTCCCAACAGTGAGAATGATAAAGATTTAACCTCACGTAATTATATGATACCCTCATCGGAATGTAAGTGTTGTTTATTTCTAGAAAGTTCCTTATATGCATTATGGGTCCTCACGAGGAAGGCTAGTAAATTGCCTAGTCGAATGAATGAGTTGCACCATATTCTGCTTTAGCTCAAATTTACCACCTGGTGGTGGTTTCCGAATATTGGAAGTTACATTGGTGGTGAGTGGAGTGCCACATCACAGACCGGTCTTGCTGCAATTACTATAGGTTCCTCTTTCGGTTCATTCTCTACGTTTTCTGCACGGGTTTCCTCATGATTTTCCTCGTTACCTAGCTTTAACTGTTGAAGTGGGTTTAGAGCCACTAGCCTTCTTTGTCGATGAAGAAATTGTTCAGGTTCGTTCAATGGTTCTACTGGTTGTCTCTCTCGAGCCAGACTTTGTGCTCTAAGTACCTAAAATTCAGGATAGCTAAGATCAAGTTATCAACACTTGAACAATAAATTAGTAGACTTAAAAGAATTAAATATAAACTAATTCTAAAATCCCCGGCAGTTGTGCCAAAAACTTGTTGCTTCAAAATGCACATGCAAGTGTACGTAGCTGCACAAGTAATAAATGACCCCTTCAGAACAAAATTGTCCAACCCAAAGGACTTACGATCAACTTATATCAATTCTAATAATTCCATAAATTAAAGAAAGTGTTCTCAATAAACTTGAGCTTTCTATCCTGCTATTTCAACTAATTAAACTTTAAAAGTAACAAGTAACGATAACTTCAATTTCGTTGTTTTAAACAATAGAGGGACAATTACAAATTTGCACCATACTTAAGGTTTCATATGTCACATCTCATGTATGAATTAATTACAGTTATCAAATTACTTATTTTACAGGATCAATATCATGATCATAATCTCTCGAACTCTAGTCGCCTACTCCAATTGACTATCCAGCTACATCGTTAAATGGGGATAGATAGACTCAATTGGCGAGCATTTATATTTCATCTTGTTTCATAACCAAGCATGATGTTCGTATGGATGTCAATCCTAAACACAAATCTAAACAAATGATATGCAAGAAAGATCGTGATCTTAGTATTCTTTGTTCTATCTTTGTAACGACCCTAAAAAATGAAGTAGTGAAACTAGAGCCTCACATGTGAGTTTAGAGTGAAGAAGCTTGAAATTGGAAGTAGTCATTTTTGGAAAAAAATTCAGAATCTGGAAATTTGGCCAAGTGTGGAAATCAGTGAGTTTTTGGCCAAC
>JAJONQ010010259.1:0-12482 GCA_036250385.1 Solanum microdontum | reverse complement strand
TGTAGTTGGTAACCTCTTGAGCCATCTACCTTGTCAAATCGTTCCTTCAAATCAGACCAAACCACTGATGCATCTGTGGCGTATATGATCCCACTCATGAGTTCCTTTGACACAGAGTTGAGAATCCAAGATAAAACAAACGCATTACACTTCTCCCACTGCTCCTCTAGATCATCTCCATAATCACTTTTCTTGCAGGTTCCATATACAAAACCTAATTTGCTCTTAGCTCGAAGTGTGAGAATCATCGATCTACTCCACACTGCGTAGTTCTCGACACCTGTGAGTTGAATACTTGTTAACAATGATCCTGGAGTATCTGATTGATGAAGATACAGGGGATGATTACGTTACTTCTCAACTGTCTCAATTGTATCCTTGCTTCCCATGATTCTTTGAGGAAATTAAAAAATCTTGAATACTGATTAACCAGATCAGCTGCGGAAGAGAAGATCGAAACGAGAACTTAAATCAAACTTTGCTCAGATTGAAGTCAGATGTTGTCACTGTATTAAAGAATTTCATTTCAATGATAAGAACTCAATTTGCCTCTACTGTGAAGATTTTTAGATCAGACAATGGTAGTGAATTTTTCAATAATGAATGCAAAGTTTTGTTTGAAAGTACAGGGATTATACATCAAAGTAGTTATCCTCACACTCCACAACAAAATGGAGTTGTAGAAAGGAAACATAGGCATATATTAGAGGTGGCTCGAGCCCTTAGATTTCAAGGAAGTATACCAATTAGATTTTGGGGTGAATGTGTATTGACTGCAGTGTATCTGATCAATAGATTACCCACACCAGTGCTTAAGGGTAAGTCTCCATATGAAGTATTTCATAAGCATAAAGCTTCCCTAGATCATCTAAGAGTGCTTGGTTGTCTTTGTTATGCAACTAAGATTGTTAAGGTTGACAAATTTTCACCCAGGGCTGCTGCATGTGCTCTCTTAGGATATTCTGCTACTCAAAAAGGTTACATCCTTTTTGACTTACATGACAGGAAGATATTGGTGAGCAGAGATGTAATATTTCATGAGAATGTGTTTCCATTCAAGATTAATTCTTCTCAATGCCTTCCTGATCTTACTTCCATACCTGCTACACCAGTACAATTTGATGAGGATGAGCATTTCTTAGTTGGTCCAGGCATAC
Source organism: Solanum microdontum (assembly GCA_036250385.1). NCBI lineage: Eukaryota > Viridiplantae > Streptophyta > Magnoliopsida > Solanales > Solanaceae > Solanum > Solanum microdontum. The sequence continues at coordinate 11,325 of JAJONQ010010259.1, read as the reverse complement.
ATACTGATACCAGCAGTATTAGTAGTGACTTGATTCCAGATGGTGAAACCAGTGAACCTACAGTAGAGACATCATTTGTTGATGAGATGAATCTTGATCATACATCAACTGCAGATGTTGCCACTCCTGCTCCTAGAAGGTCAACTAGAGCTACAACAACACCTACTTGGCACCAAGATTATCACACTGGTCATAAGGTTGGAAAGCAGGTTTTTTACCCTATGGGTAATTATGTTTCTTATCAACATATTTCTTCACCATATCAAGCATATATAGCCAACATCTCCACTGATGTGGAACCATCCACATATGAAGAAGCTATAACAGACTCTAAATGGGTTCATGCTATGACTCAAGAGCTGCAGGCTTTGAAGGATAATGGGACTTGGAAAGTTGTTCCCTTGCCTCATAATCAGTCAGTTATTGGGTGTAAATGGGTTTTTAAAATCAAGTACAGGTCTGATGGTACTGTAGAAAGGTATAAAGCAAGGCTTGTAGCTAAGGGGTACAATCAAACTGCTGGAATCGATTATCAAGAGACCTTTTCACCAGTTGTGAAAATGGTGACAGTAAGAACTGTTGTTGCATTAGCTGCTGCTGAGAATTGGCCATTGTTTCAAATGGATGTCTATAATGCCTTCTTGCAAGGTGACTTATTGGAGGATGTTTTTATGGAACTACCCAAGGGGTTGAAGGTTCAGGGGGAGACACCTAAGGTCTGCTGCAAGCTTGTCAAGTCCTTGTATGGACTCAAACAAGCTTGTCAAGCACTGATGGGATCAGGATACCAACAGAGTCATTTGGACTATTCCTTATTCACAAAGAAACAAGGACACAAGATGGTAATCATTTTAGTTTATGTGGATGACTTACTTATAACTGGAAATGACACACAGTTGATCAAAGAAACTAAACAGGTTCTCCATCAATCCTTCAGGATTAAGGATTTAGGAGAACTGAAGTTCTTCTTAGGAATTGAATTCAGTAGATCAAGCAGGGGAATCCTAATGAATCAGAGAAAGTATGCGTTAGAACTACTAGCTGAAGCTAGATTAACAGGAGGAAAAGTGGCATTGACTCCTTTGGAATTCAACATAAAGTTGACTATAGCTGAGAAGGATGCTGACCAAGCAACTGAACTAGTTGAAGATGTACAACAATATCAGAGGATGATTGGGAAACTACTTTATTTGACGAACACTAGACCTGATATTGCATACACTATGCAAACACTGAGCCAATTTATGCAGAAGCCTACAAAGCAGCATTGGAATGCAGCATTAAGAGTTTTGAGATACATTAAGACTCAACCAGGGCTAGGACTGCTAATGTCATCAGAGAAGGACATGAGGTTAACAGGGTATTGTGATGCAGATTGGGCTGCATGCCCAAACACCAGAAGGTCTGTGACAGGATACATATTGAGGTTAGGGAAATCTCTCATTGCTTGGAAATCTAAAAAGCAGGCAACAATCTCAAGGAGCTCAGCTGAAGCTGAGTATAGAAGTCTGGCAGGGTTAACAGCTGAAGTAGTTTGGGTAAATAATCTGGCAAAAGAGTTGGGAATCAAGATTGAAGGTCCAGTATCAATATATTGTGATAGCAAGGCTGCTATACAAATAGCTGCGAATCCAGTATTTCATGAAAGAACTAAACACATCGAAATAGACTGCCATTTCATAAGGGAGAAGATTCAGCAAGGGTTAATCAAAACTGTATATGTATCTTCACATGATCAACTAGCAGATCTACTAACAAAGGCATTGGGAAGGACAGAACATGAGTACCTATTATCCAAACTAGGAGTCCTGAATGTCTTCATGGGACCTAGTTTGAGGGGAGTATTGAGAATTCTGGTGTAACATAAACAATGGAGCAGTACAAGTTAGCTATAGAGCAGTACAAGTTAGCTGAGTTAGAATCACTTAAGTTAGTTGGTTAGTAATATGTAAAGTTAGTTAGATAATGAGTTGTAAAGTTAGTTAGCCAGATGGCAGCATAGTTAGTTAGATGAACAGTGTATATATATACTTGTAAGTAACTTGTACAGATTAACTTCAATACAGATAAAAATTCCCAAATCGATTCTCTCTGTTCTTCTTCCTTTCTTGAGTTCTTGTATTCTTTAATTTCCAGATTCAGATTTGTTCATCCGACTTATATAATTTTGGGTGAATTGAGCAGACCATCAATTTTTGAGTCATATATGACACCTTCTTATTGCCTCTTGCTTTCAGAGATTCTTTCCCTCTGAATTTGGGAATGATATAGATCGTGTGCATACTGTTGAGCCTGCTAAAACATTATTTAATACTAAAATTCAAATTCGCCGCGCTGTTGAAGCTGAAGGAATACCATTCACTTATGTTGCTAGCTTCTATTGTGCTGATTATTTTCTTCCAAATTTGGCACAACTTGGACCTGAAGGTCCTCCCAAAGACAAAGTGTTCATTTTAGGAGATGGCAATACTAAAGGTAAACTCAAATTTGATGATTTAAATTATTCATACGACATATTTTCTTACTAACTCCTTTTGTATCTACAGTTATTTTTAACAAGGAAGAAGACATTGGTATCTATACTATAAAGGCTGTGGATGATCCAAGAACGCTTAACAAAATCCTCTACGTCAAGCCTCCGCACAATAAAATTACATTAAACGAGTTGGTGTCTTTGTGGGAGAACAAAAATGGAAAGAATCTTGAAAGAATATATGTACCAGAGGAACAACTTCTCAACAACATACAAGGTAAACACAATCTCATTCTAGCCTTAGTGTCAAGTGTATGTTGTCCATGGGGCGTATGTAACTAGTTGTTTGTATTTCTTTCTTGCAGAAGCCTCGTTTCCATTGAATTTGGCATTATCGATCTCTTACCCTGCTTTTGTGAAGGGTGAACAGACTAATTTTGAAATCGATCCATCATTTGGAGTAGAGGCATCACAAGTTTATCCTGATGTTAAATATACCCCAGTGGATGAGATACTCAATCACTATGTGTGAATATGTAGAGTTCCTTCCTATTAAGCATAACTATAGTATATGTATCCGCAGCATTATGCTCGAACATATAGTGTATACTTGTTTGTATGAAAAAAAATCATTTAAATTAGTATATCAATGAGTGAGTTCTTTCAGTTAATTCATTGTGTTTTTCTTGTGTATTTGTGATGGTAATTAGCAAAGCGAATTTGTAAGCACTTCTTGAAACATCGTATAATAGATTTGTATTCAGATCACTCAATCTTCTTTTTTATATTTTTGTTATGGGATCTGTAGTGGAAACAAATGGATTTTAATTGATGTGGGTGATTTCTACTAGATTGGAGAGTAGTTGTTATTATGTGATCTGTAGTTGGATCTGTTTGGGTTCTTTGTCTCTTTTCAATTTTGACTTGATTACTAGCTGTATTATGTATAGAGTTTCAAACTTTATGCTTCTGTTGGGTTATATTTTGTCCTAATAAGACTTGTGAAGAAGAAAAAAATGTTTTTTGGAGGGAAATGAACAAAGCAAGTATATGGCTGGACTTTGGTCTTTAATTAGCTTGATTTTTGTGTCTTTAATCTGAAGTTTACTAGAATTTGTTCTCATTGATTCAGACAATCCATGATGTTTCTGTTAATATGGGTCTTTCCAAAAAGAGAATATGTTGTGTTTATTGAGGGAGTTGACTATCTCTTGGTACTAGTGCTATCTATTTTTCTTTCTTGTATTGAAATGAAGTGGCTCGAACGAACAGGAATATATGTGGAGGTAGGGTACAATTTTAGTAGTTCACATTATAGCAGTAAGTAAGAGGGATTCTTTGTGTACCGCTTGGGGTGAGGACCTTCCCTGGATCCTGTTAATGCAGGATGCTTTGAGCACCAGCTGCCCTTTTATACGAGGGAGCTACAAAGTTGCAAAAAAAGAATTAAAAAATCTTCTCTTCAACTATGCAGAAAGTCTATAAGCTCCATCTTGATGGCGAAATCATGAACAGCTTTCGTGTTACATACACAAAATAAGTACTGTCTTAGCAGTTGAAGTTTACAAAAGATGAGGAAGAACACCTGCCTTGTAAACATCTATCTATGTGGATTTGTATTTGTTGAACCTAACCAGTTTGGAATTGAGGGATAGTTGGCTGATTGATTGAGTTATTCGTGATTTTTGTGAGCTAGAACTAAGCATCAGATATACATGAGTGCCCATCAAAGAAAAAAAAAGAATCAAACCAAACTCATAGATACATTCAAGAGCTTTGGTGTCACCTTCCTCCATGTATGCACATAGATTTGCTTTTTCTTTTCAAATGTAAAAAGATTTAGATGATAAATATTTGATGGTTAAATTAATGCAGGGTGATTTGTATGATCATGAGAGTTTAGTGAAGGCAATAAAGCAAGTGGATGTTGTGTTTTCTACTGTTGGTCATTCTCTTTTAGCTGATCAGCTCAATATCAATATTGCTGCTATCGAAGAAGCTGGCAATGTCAAGGTAAATCTCTTCCTAAAAATTGAAGGGAAAAGGGTTTGATATATCCTAAACTTTGTTATTTAGTATTAAGTTCCTAATCCAATTTTTATGGTTCAACGTAGTAGTGCATGCATTATACATGAAAGAATATCAACTAATTATACATCTCCTAGTAATAGTAGCAATGCAAAATACGTCTACAAAATTGTTTTGGCTTTAGATTGTTGATCCTTAATTTATGCAGTCTTGTCTAATTAGTGGGCATCTCAAAGCGGCAAAGCAGGCAGTAATGGCTATTCTCTAACCACTTGGTAATACACTCAGCATGAAACATATGAGTGCAAGGCAAGCGCAGTACTTCAGTTTCTTCCCCTAGCTCATCTAGACATACCAAACACTCATCATTGCTATTTCTTTCATCAGCTTCCATCGGCTCTAGCAACTCTATTGATGATTTACTTGCCGGCACCATTCCATCCATGGATGATGATTCTTCAAATGCTAACAAAATTCTTCCAGCGCAATAGTGATCAATCTGTAATTCCACATGCACACATACCTCTGACATCTCAGTAGTCGTGATGCTTTGCAACTGACGAGTTGTTTCTTCAACTAAACCATGTTGTTGATCTTCAAACTCGTCCTTAAAAGGCATAAACACTTGTGATATAGCGTGATTGAGTTTCTCATAGAACATGGTATCGGAAAGATGAATAATAATTTGGGTCGACGTGGTTGAACAGTAGTCCTGTATTGCACCCCGGTATTCGGATGCTTGATCATTAATATTGGGTCTTATGTACCAATATTGATGTATTATACTGAAAGTAAAGTGAATGGTTAAATAGGGTAAAGAAGAAGAAGAAGAAGCAATTGGGGGAATTGGTGTAACGCTAACAAAAGAGTTCTTGAAGCAGTTGTGGCATACAAACCCTGTTGGAAACATATTGCAAGCATATATTGAGAGAAGAAATCAATATTTTTTTCTTACTAATGGGAAACTTAACCCCTTTCAAGTTTATTTATAATAAATTATTACTAGCAAACCTAAACTCATTAGGAAAAGGGTTAGTGAGTTTCTATAATATTTAGAAAAGGTATAGTGAGTGGGAAGCCTAATTTGATGAGAAAAGGAAAGTGAAACTTCAAATATTATTTGTATTTTTATTTTTGGAAAAGAACACGTTTTGGGAAATACTCCATAAATTGGGAAGTTCAAATTTTATTTATGGAGAAGTAATAATAAAAAACAAAATGCAGATTGATACTTACCAATGCTCTTCACTGTGATGTCTGAGGGGTCAACTTGTTGGGTATATTGATTTAAAATACAGAATGCATAACACAACTTAGCACAAGGTATCTGCTATAATAATGTTAGACGTAAAAGTAGGCTAAAGTTAGACGGTCTAAGTCTCAAATATAAAACTGATTTTCTTTTACAGAAAAAGGTAGGAAGTTTTCAATTTATCTCCAAAACTAAATCACAGATTCGACAGTTTGAGTAAAATTGACAATGTAAGAAGCATAAGCAATTAAGAGGGTGAGAACACATACCTATTCATAGCTTCATTGAAAACTGAAAATAATTACTTAAAATTGATTTTGAAAAAAGAAGAGAATTTGCGGTCAGATACAGATACTCACCTGCATTGTGAGGCCTACATCAAAGGAACAAAGCTTTGGCCTATCTAAGAATGCAGGTTTCACAACCCTTCCTAGAGATGTAACTGAATCAGTGCATATAGATTCTATATCAATCTCAAAATATTTTTCTCCCTACAAACTGATCATTACCAACTTAATGAACATATTTCCTTCAATATGAATGAGACGAGGTTTGCATTCTATTCAAACACTAGTTACATCTCATAAGTAGACTGATTTGCCCTTGCCTATCTTCATGTGCTGGTCTCATTATCTTGGTATCAGGATCATCAAGGGACTCGCGCCAATGTGACAAGTAGCCAGCCATGCGAGGGATTGCAAATAAAACCGGAAAGAACTCCATGGGAAATCCAATTGCCCTGTTACACAACAATGTATTACAGTAGTCTACATCATTCTAGACTAAGTTATGTAAAACTATGCATACCTGTAGATTAAACCAGAGCAGAAATCGAAATCCGAGTACAACTTCCTTTCTACGAAGTACTCATCTGAGAGTGCGGCTTTTTCCAGAGCATGCAACAGCAACCTGAAGATAATATGAGAGAATTTGCAAACTACATTAAGTGTTTTCTACTTGAGAGAATATAGGACATATTGCCTTGTACCTTCAGATCTTTTCAGTAGCTCCTAAATTTATCATCCAACTAAATCTGATCACAGCTACAGGTATTCTCTCTACCCCAGGAGAGAGCCAGCTTGGGGATTAGGGGGTTGGGGTTCGATCCCCCTTAGGCAAAACATTAAATTATTCTAAATTACCTATCTTTCATGTGTATCTTTAGCACAAAAACTACCTATCTTTAAATTAACCATCAGACCAACTCAATGACACCCAGAGCAACGGAGTAAAAAAGAAAATAAAAGAAGAAGAAATATACTTAAAACGGTAACTGAATATTCACTACAAGAATGAGTGGAAGTGTTCAATGACAGGAAGTTCCACAAGTCATACATAATACATGACACACTATTGCATGCCCATAAGTAAACTGATTTTCCCTATGTACTGCAAAAAACATATTAAGTGAATACCCAGATAAAAGTGCTGCCCGTGAAACCACATTCCTTTCAGGCACATGCATGTTACTGGCGGATTGTGCATATGGATCACGAAACAGGGGAATCATTGGATTCTGTGCCTTGAGATAATTATATGAATTGTGAGCATGGTGATTTTAAATGCAATATCTGCTTTGAAATAGCTCAAGATCCTACTGTGACTCTCATTGAAGACCAGAATATATGGTCGAGGCAAGACAACCTCTGACCCAAGGTCTCACATAATGAACATTCCTAACCGTCCAGTATTTGGGCCAAGACCACAAACAGCTCCAACACTAGATATCAACTATTTCCTATCTTTATGGGGATTTCATCATTCAATCCATGTAGATGCTACTAAGTTTTTTATTAACATGTATCTGTTTCCTCTTAGTTCTTTCCTTAATTTTGTAAATTAAGATGTAGAATTGTTAATCATTAATTATATCCAGGTATTTCCTTATTGTGCCATACTTTTGTCCTATAAAATCTGATGTCAGTTAACTTGTCAAACACATGGTAAAATTAATTGTTATAGCAGGTAAATTCAATCTCCAACATATACATATCCAAAATGGCAACTGAATAATAAAAAAATTGTTCATATTAAAAGGTTCAATAAAAACAATGTCTAACAACTTGATAAAAAGAAAAGTCAAGTTTCTGTTAAACAGAAGATCTACAAATTGGACAATTTTTCTTGACCTTCATCAGCCATTTCTCTATGCGTTGCGTGATATTCGTGTCCACAACGGAGTGTACCAATTGTGTCGTCATTTACATACTCAGATAGGCATATATGGAACATTTCTCTTCTGCTTTATTACCACAATGACTTCTTTTATTCATCATCACAATTTCATCCTCCTCCTGCTGGTGGCTTACTTCAGTGTGATGGCCTGGTAGAACAAGCAACACTCTATAATCAAATGGCTGTCCGCTGAGACGACTACCAAAGTTGCGATCAAGGTTTTGCATTGCGACTATTAATTGATTGACATCATGAGTTGTGACATAGGCATGATCAATGAATTGGTGATAAGTATAAGGATCCCAGAAAGCAGAGTAGTTATGTGGAGCCAAGTGATTACCAATAGTAGTTCTTGATCCGCGAGAGGAATTTCTTGACCGATGATTGTGGGGTTGTGAAGGAAAGAGAGCAGCAGCATCAGTAACAAAGACACCATCAATATACTGACCATCTGTGAGAAACAGAGCACGATTCTCATGAGTAATTTGCCAAGAATTCATGTTCATACCAACAAACAGAGAAATAAGCAATTCTTTTTAGCGACACCCAGCAAACAAGAGAGCTGCAAAAATGAAAAATTGACACCGGATTACCATATATATATATAGCTGATTAATTGACACGGTTAAAGTTTCCTAAATTAATAAATTGACAGGTTAACAAAAAGTTTCCTAAACTAATAAATTGACACGGTTAACGAAAAGTGTCCTTAACTAATAAATTGACACGGTTACCATAATGTTTCCTTAACTAATACTCCTCTGTCCCTAATTACTTGTCCACTGGTGTATTAAAAATTTAAACTTTTCAAAAAGTTCTATCTATGTCAAAGTAATTAATTGAGGGTATAATAGATAAAAATATTTTGTTTTTTCTTGATTTGTCAAAATGGACAAGTAATTAGGAACTACTAAAAAAAGAAAAGTGGACAGGTAATTAGGGATAGAGGGGTAATTGACGCAGTTACCATATGATATTGTTCATTTCTTTTATCATTAAAATTTATACTCCCTCCGTTTTAATTTGTTTGTTTTAGTTATTATTTGGACAATCAAAATGGTCAAAATTCTCAAATACATTGTAACTGTAGGTCGTAGATGAGATTCATAGATCAACTTCGGAGATTGGAAATTTGTTTGTGATTTACGAGTCCGATCTATGGGTAGTAGACTAGTTCGTAAATTAAGATCCCGAAACTTGAATTTTTTTCTGACTTCTATGGACAAGGTTTACCATCCGTAAAAGGAACCATAGATCGTAAATGGGTCTCGCTTATTAAGCTTGAGAAACTCGGGAATTGGTCTCATGGAAGCTGATGAACCTCAGTTTTCTTTCAGAGTTTCTTTGGTCTTTTCCCAATCTTTTGATCTATATATTATGTCGTTTAGCCTATTCTAAGGGGGATTAAAGGGACTTAGTAAACCTAAGTATGTTCTAAGTTCTCACACCTAGCACCTAGAAACAAAGATTTGTATGTTCTAAGTTCTCTCAAGGAAGAAGCTAGGGTTCCATAACTTTAAGCTTCAATTCAAGCAAGCTAGCTAGTGTCTTCTATTCAGGTACGTGAGATTTCATCAATGGGTATTCTTTCACCTATTGAGTCCCAAAGTAAACCCAGTTTTCAGCTAATAGTTTCTACAACTTCGGGTTCATAACTTCATATGTAAAGCATGATTTTGCGTTACTTTTCTCATTCCTCTTCATGTATAGTTTGATTATGTGATTTCATTTATAAATTCATTAATTTTTAATATTCACAAACCCTTAACATATATGTAACACCCCCAAAGGTTCTTAGTTTAGACCAAAGGTTGCACAATTTCAAAAAATACAGATATACAAAATTTTGGGTTTTACAGACAAGTTTTACGGGTCGTAAAAAGTACTACGGCTCGTAAAAAGAGTTCGTAGTTGATACTTTAGATGTTTGAAAAATTGGATCATAGTTTATAATCGAGTTTACGAGTTGTGAAAGTTATACGGGTCATAGACATGAATCATATGTAGATGAGACTTCAAAAACTTAGAAAGTTGGACTTGAATAAGACAAGTGGGTTTACGAGACATAATAGGTACTACATGCCGTGGAAAGGCCTCGTGAACTAAATTCCTGAAATTCCCGTATATTGCTTACTTTTGTGACATGGTAGTATGGATCCGGTAATGGACTATCAGTCGTGGTTTGGGTCTCGTAGATCCTTTCTCAGAAACTAAGCATTTTAGTTCATGTCTTCTACGAACGACAGGGACGGGTCGGAAGACATTATATGGATTGTAAAAAGGGCTTCATAGTTCAAAGTTCAAAAACTCAGAATTTTCCCTCTGAGTACTACAGATAAGGTTCTATACGGTCCATAAATACCCCTGTAGAAGCCTCCCAACAGTTTTTAACCAAGAGTCTTTTAGTCTTATCCAACTCTTTTAATTCCTACGCTACATAATTTTGGCCTATTCTAAGTAGAATAAAGGGTTCTTAATAGTCATATCCCAACTCACCCAAAATCAAATTTCTTCTCTCCCAAGTTTCTTCTCAAGGCAAGAACAAGAGATTCAAGCTTCAAGCCTTCCATCCAAGATTCAAGCTAGGGTTTCAATCAAGGTATGTGGGAACTTCATCAATCAGTTTCTCTTCACCCATTGAGTCCTAAATAAATCTTAACTTCTTAAACTATGAATTCCCCCAAACTAGGGTTGAAGTGATTAGGGTGAAAGTCATTGAGTCCCAAATAAATCTTAACTTCTCAAACTACGAATTCCCCTAAACTAGGGTCGAAGAGATTAGGGTGCAAGTCATAAAAAAAAGGATAGTGTGCAAATCAAAAAATAAAACACACATTAAAGATGAAAATTGTCACTAACACTTATTTAAGTGTCTAAATGAAATTTATTGACAAGCTTGCAATGTATTAAGCCTAAAATCTAATTGCCAGAGATATTGATGTTGAGATATACTATTAACCAATTGTAATGTTACATTTTAATCCTTTGTAAAGACTATTTATTTCATTTTATTCGATTTAATAAAGTTTTTATTTAAATAGATCATTGTGTTAATATGTGTGTCCATTACTTTTAAAGTGGACAGTTTTTGTGTATGAAATTTTTTAACTCATGCATAAAAGATTAATGTAACACCTCAGAAATTTAAATTAGTAATGAAATAAAAAAGAGAAGGGCAATCCACGGAGGGGTTCACGGGCCGTGAAGAGGACCACGAACCGTACGTCACCTTGCCCGTGGAGTTGCACCCAGCAACTGGAACAACCACAAATGCCTAGACGGTTCGTGAATCTTCACACGGACTGTGAAGTCATCCGTGAAAGGGACTCATCAGGTTTTGAGTTTTGGGTCAACTACAAGCGATCATATCTCTTAGCACAAAATGAATTAGGTGGCC
>JAJONQ010010256.1:0-11286 GCA_036250385.1 Solanum microdontum | reverse complement strand
TCTCTATGTGTGAAAACTGAAAATTGAGGGATGTATGCGAAGCAGAAGAAGCTAAGGCCTCGACTTGACCGGACAAATGCCCTAAAAAACGTCGATTACGACGCTTCACAGTCGGTTCCGTCTTCGCCGTCGTCGTTAAGAGATCAACCTGCTCACCGGACTAGGTCGCTTGACCTTTATCCTGTACCCGACCGTACAAGTTTCAGAATCGACGGTGCTGCTGGTGAATTCGACACTATTTGCCGCTCTCTCGGGCTTTCTCCTGAAGACTTTGCGATTCCGGTAGCTGCGTGGGAAGCTGGGAAACCTTGCTCTCGTTCTGACAGGTTGCTCAGCACCAGGTTTTCTGATGACCGCCATGACTCTGATATTAAGCTTGAGGACGCGAATGAACTGTCTGATAGTGTTAGAACTGCTGCTAGGGTTACAGTTGACGCTGATTCGAACATGCGGTTAAATAATTTGCCCGAAAATGTGATTGAGGTGACGATTAGTGAATCGGATGTAGAGACTGAATGCTCTCACTCTGACTGTTTCGGCTCCGAGGATGAGCTTGAGACTGCTGATGAGGTTAGAAATGGTGTTAGGGGTATTGTTGGCGGTAAATTGAAGCACTTATTATATTCATTACCTGAAAATTTGATCAAGGTTAGGGTTAGTGAATCAGAGGACGATAATTTGCCAACGGATGTGAAGTGTGGAATTAAGGGTTTTAGACCACCAAGGCTGGCTCCTCCAGCGACAGACGTGGACGATTTCACATCTGCTTGGGATTTTATCAAAAGTTTTGGTCCTGCCGATGATGAAGGTATGGTTTCGCCGTTACCTGATGAGAGCACTTCTGATGACATACTTGTAAACGAGCAAGTAGAAGAGATTGCTAAGAACGAAGAGCGTAGAGAGGAGTTTGTAAGAAATGCTTCACAAGTATCAGAGTCTTCTTCGGAAATATCCACTGATAGAGATAACGACTCCTCAGTCTCGAGGACAGAAAATGATGGAGCTTGTGAAAAGCCATTCGAGCAAGGTGTAAGAGATGCTGCTGAAAGTTCTAAATCACCCAGTGGTGATTCCTACAGCCTGATATCAAAGACAAGCTCCAAGTCACCCACTGGTGAATCCTATGACGTTATCTCGGAGATGAGCTCTAAGTCACCGAGTGGTGATTCATATGCATTGATTTTGAAGCCTGTACATTCTGTTTCTCCAAATGGTTCCCCCAGTATAAAATCTTGGCAGAAGGGCGAACTTCTTGGGAGTGGGTCATTTGGAACAGTGTATGAAGGCTTTACCGAGTAAGTGATTACATTTTACATCTATCCAGACTGCGATATTGATACCAAGTAATTATGGTTTCTTTGGTCTGCCCTTTGTTCTGTTGCATTTCTTGATTCCTTGCATTTTCAGATAGACTTCGTCTCCTTACCTGCATTCCTTTTAGCTATATATATATAATTTATATGTAGAGACAGAGGCACCAGGACAAATATGTGTATCTGTAGTATACATGTGTGTGTGGGTGGGGTGGTGGAGGTGTTGGGGGCTAAGGTCGAGCGACTAGCTACTGCAATATTTGACGTCTATCTATCTCACCATGTTCCTTAATACTCCTATAGAGGCCGGCAGAAAGAATGTTGTACTCATCTTATGTGTGTGTGCATCTTATTCTAGTAGAAAAATATGTTTCTTTTCTTAAGATTCTTTACTTGTTCTGCTGCGTGCAGTGATGGATTCTTTTTTGCCGTCAAAGAAGTTTCGTTGATTGACCCAGGAAACCAACAAAGCCTTTTTCAACTTGAACAGGTATTAGTTGGCCATTTCACTACTTATTTTTTTGGATTTTGTTTTTCCCTTATTCTCCTTACACCTTGTTTGTTTGTGCAGGAGATTTCTCTTCTAAGTCGTTTTCGACATAGAAATATAGTTCGCTATCATGGCACAAACAAGGTATGCTATCATAATCTGGAGTGTGCATCTTCTGCATACTTCCTCTTTGTTGTGTAAGTTGTGAAATTATAGTTCAATTGTGCTGTACACATGGACAAAAGTACTACTATTAGATATTTTGAAAAGACGGAACTCTTTGGGTCTTTTAATTGGTAACATCATCTACTAGATGAAGATCTGATGACGTGCATCTTGAACTGCGAGCTTAAGAGAATTATTCTTCTCATCCTTACTTACAAATTCACAATGTTTTTCTATATTCAGGATGAGAGCAAACTGTATATCTTTCTTGAGCTTGTTACAAAAGGTTCACTTGCTAGTGTCTATCGCAAGTATCGCTTGCGTGATTCCCATGTTTCAGATTACACCAGGCAAATCTTGAGTGGGTTGCATTATCTTCATTCCAGAGAAGTGATGCACAGGTGATACATATGTTCTCTCTACCTTGCTGAGTTGTGGTTATTATTTGTCTTCTCTTGCAATCAATGGGAGCAATGTCTTGATTTGTTGACGTTGTGTGCATGTGGAACTTATCTCTCCATCACTAGAAGACCATTTAGTTGTCGTCATGCAATGTTCTAAATAAATGTATTTGATTCTGAGTGTGTAGTCTGTGACCGTGAGCATTTCTTGCTAAGAAATATCTTGCTTTGATATCATCGAACTACAAATCTCTCGCTATGTGCATGTGAAAAGGCTAAATTGTGCACCAATATGTTTTGCATCTTCATTAAGGCACCATTTGTCTGCATCAAGGCACTTGAATGAAATGTTGTCTCTAGATTTGAACACCGAATGGTTAAGACTGCTTGTTTTTCAACATAATAAATATACAATTCAAATAGAAAAGTACTCATTCCGTTTCAATTTGTTTGTCTTACTTTCCTTTTTAGTCTGATTTAAAAAAACGCCTCCTCTTTTTTGGGCACCTCTCTAAACCTAACTTTCCACATGGCAGGTTTAAGTCTATAAGATTAAAGGGCAAGATATAAAAGCCCTTTTCATTTTTTTAAACTCCGTGTCAGTCAAACAAGGCAAACAAATTGAAATTGAGGGAGTAATTAAATACGAGAAATATATTTCTCAAAAAAAAAAAAGAGAAATATAAATGTAATAAATAAAATCATGGAGGGAACTTCTTACCTTTTTCAATCTAGTTGGACAAGGACCGAATCAATATGCTCATGGAGTAGTCTCATTGGGTAACTCTTGGAAGGTGTATGCAATGTGCCTATATGAGCTCATGAAAATTTGGTCATTGCTGTATACGGAAAGGTTCGTTCCTCTGTGTCTGCAAAGAAATCTAATTAGGATTTGTCAAATAAATGGTGCTAGTGTTTTGGCTTCTGTAAAAAAGAGGATCGGTTAGCTGTCAGCCAGTCATATTTTCCTGTGGATAGGCAGAGTGGCCAAGCGACTTTTCTGTGACACTATAATATCTGTATGACTTCATTGAGAATATGGAAAGTCTCTGAGTATATTTTTATGTGATGTCATGGAAACTTCTTCTTTCTAAAACACTTGTTTATGCTCTTCTTGAAGGGACATTAAGTGTGCCAATATATTGGTGGATGCTAATGGTTCAGTGAAGCTTGCAGATTTTGGACTGGCAAAGGTGGGATAGTTGTGCAATCTGTAGTTTTTTCCTTTTCTTGGTCTTATATCAATCAACTAACTTAATCTGAAACTAGCTGGGGTTGGCTATATGGATTGTTTAAATCAGTTCCAATTCTATTCACCCTGGTTCATTACAACACCTAATAATTTGTCCTTTAGAACAAATTAAAACTACTACTTCTGTCCTGTAACTTGATATTTTATTTACAGGCAACACAATTGAATAACATCAAGTCTTGCAAAGGAACTGCATTCTGGATGGCCCCAGAGGTTTGTTTTCTGCATCACAGTTTTTCGAACTTGGAAGTCTATGATTCCTACTCTCTCAACCCCCAAAACCCACAGACCATAGATTTGATGCCTATAACTGGTTAAAAGTCATGGAAAAACAAGTGGATACAATCTTTCAGTCAGTGTTTTTTTTAAAAAAAATAATTGGGGACTCACTTCTATGCAGACTTAGTGCAAAATAGGGCACATAAGAAAAAAGATCCATAATAGGCATTACCAATTAGTTGTGAGTAAGGTTTAGTTCAATAGGAGTCTTCTAGTTTTCATAGCGATTTGTTGGCAAAGAACAGAAATTGTAGAGAACTTTTGGTGCTAGATAACCTAATTTTTCATACGTTGGATTGCTACGGGTATAATTGGAACGACATGGTTAGTGAGGATTCACATAGATGACCCAATTAGCTTGCGATTGAGGCATTGTTGCTGCTCTATAGTCTCACTCGGTGATTTCTTTTCCTTTCTAATTTCGTGCTGTATTGACATATATTATTGATCCATTTAATTTTTTATAATCATTTTAATGAGTAGCTATTGAGTAATTTGCTATGAAGGCTTGGGTTTGGGAAAAGAATGATAAATGCACATTATACATGCCTATACTGTAAATGATTTGTTAAGTGTTGATGATGTTGCAATAGCTTGGATGAAGTTGCTTGTGCAATTTATGTAGCTTATGAGATACAATGTGACAATTTAGGAGTATAGTTCCATATATCTTTGCTGAAGCAAGTGTCTGTTGGTAGAAGCAGAATTCCTCTGGTTAATCCTGCCTAGGAAATTTTGTCGTTTACTTCACCCCATTCAATTTGCCATATTTTGAATGATTTCTGATCATATTTACTCTTTGCCATAATCTATTTGCATCTTTTTCTTATTGTTGAGTTTTAGCAATATAGCAAAAGATTAAATGGGTTCAAGATATTTACAGGGTTGGCTCATAAATTTGTCTTGGAGCTATTTCAGGTTGTTAATAGGAAGAGCAATGGATATGGAACTCCTGCTGATATATGGAGTTTGGGTTGCACTGTCTTAGAGATGTTAACTGGACAAATTCCTTATTCTCACTTGGAAGGGGTATGTTATATCTCAATGATTGAATTTTCTCTATGGAAATTGCAACCACTTAACTTTATGACGTGTGTTTTGCTCGAGTGCGAATATGAGAATGACTTCACCAGATTCAACAATTGATCTCTTGCTTGTTTGTGTATGAATCATCTAAAATATGTAGTCTTAAGTGAAATAGGAGATTATTATGAAAATAAATTTACATTCATGATCTAGTAGTTGACAACTGCTTGTATGTTAATTTATGTTCTCTTTTAACAACCACTGTAAATTTTCCTGAAAATATTCTTCTATTAGCATGGGCGGGTGTCTTTTAGTATCTTTTTCTCACTTCAATTGTAATAGATCTTCCTTAAGCTTTAAGGTGTAGGCCTGTAGCTGATCTACACATCAGAGGTAACTGCTGTTGCATGACATTGCATAACCAGTTTAAGTCTTTTATATTCTTGGAAGAAGTCTACTTAGTAATAGTACTAGTAAGCACACTGATAATTACAACAATATGAGTCCTGAATGATCTAGTTTCTTTTTGCCCAAATAATGGAACTTCATGACTAGAAAAAAAGAGAAGCTCTAGGTTTCCTCAGGTTTTAAGGGTATTCACATGTTAAGATTTTATCATTGTTTTGTGCAACAGATGCAAGCACTGTTCAGGATAGGCAGAGGTGAACCTCCTCCTATACCAGATACCTTATCGACAGAAGCTCAGGATTTCATAAAAAGCTGTTTGCGAGTTAATCCGAATGATCGGCCAACTGCAGCTGAACTACTAGAACATCCATTTGTTATGAAGCCACCATCAAATTTCTCAGGTCCTTTAGCGCCATAAATTCTGCTGTCAATTGTACTGAGGTAAATACCATCTGCATCTGTCAAGGTATAGGGAGTTCTATAGTTTTTCCTCCTTTCCACAAATTCAGAAAGAAAGGAAGTCTTGTGTGGGAGGGGATATAAAATTGCCCTTTTGGTGCATTTAAAAAAAACTGACTTCTTTATAAAATGAGCTTATAAGAGACTATTGAGTTAAATTTCACTCTGGGGAAAGAGAAATGTTTTTGTTTTAAGCTATTTCAACCTCACAAGTCATCAGTATTCATTGTTGAGGGGGAATTTCAAGGTCTATTATATGCTTCTCTTGTATTTAGTTAGTTCTCATTTTTTAACCTGCCTAGAATTCATGCTAGCATTGACATGGTATGCAATTTGCTACAGTGTACTCTTAAGTCTCCAAGCTCTTGCTTTCTCAAAAAAAAAAAAAGGGTCTGCAAGTACTCATCTGATGCTTTGAGGACCGTGCAAGTCAAGGATCAATTTCAAATGAGATGCTTGTACAGGGGATTGGTTTGTGTTGCATCTAAGAAGTCTGTCAACTGAAAATTGCAAATATTTGGAGGTGAGCAGTTGAATGCTGAATGGTCATGGGTAAGTAAGATTGAACAACAATGTTCATACATTGCACTTGTGCCTGGTTGTGTTCTGTCTATCCAAGATTAAAAGTAAATTGTTAGTGAAGATCATTATCTTATAAAGAAAATTGTATATACCAGATAAATGGTATTTCTCGGTACACAAAGGACAATGATTGCACAGTTGGAAATGCTTCTTTTGCTGTTTTTACCTGTTATGTTAGATGTGTAACATGTGATGGACTGTTAAATTTAATGAAGATGAGTGCTTGCCAAGACACCTAAGAATCCTGGTATGATGGAAAATTACCAAAAGATTACTTAACTTTGCAAGTCCAATTCAAAAGGGGTGGGATTAGTTTGTTGATTGAGGTTTGTATTATTACTACTTTCTCTACATTACATGACCAAAAGAACTTCTCCCATAAGTGAGGTTTGTATTATTACTACTTTCTCTCTTCACATTTGGATTCTAGTAGTTTCCACTTCTGTAGCCCAATCCCCCCACCTAATACTGGAGGTTATGGCTGAAGAAACATTGTCCAGTTCAGTTATTTGCTAAATTGTGGCTTTCATTCTCCATCAGAATTTGAGTGGCAGGCAATTATCAGCCTGGATATAATAAGATGCAAAATATCAGGTTTTCAATCACTGGTTTTTTTTTTAAGCCATCACCAGGGTTGTGAGTCCTTAGTGTGGGGGGTTAGGCTTGACCCCGACACTGGTTATGGTTCATACATTGGAAAAGCACGCTGTGGTAAAAAAAAAATCTGAACATAGCACGATAAAGCTTGAACTATGGACGGCAGATATTCACGAGTAAATAAGTGAGCTAATAATCCAACAACCTTAATACGCTAAATAAAGAGAACAAAAATTCAAAACTCAGCTGATGAGGCATGATAAGTCGACGCCTACTATAATTTCAATTATCATTGTCCCAATTTATATGGCATGGTTGGAATTTCGAGATCCAAACTTCTAAACTTTGATCTTGAATTTGGACAGAGAAGTTTTAATGGTAACTATGTTAAAAGTAATGTAATTCACAATTATTAACAACTTAAAAAACTTGAAAGGCATATAATGAAATTCCGGTCAAAGAAAAACTTGATTGACGCTCGAAATTTCAACAGTGTTACATAAATTGGGACCGAAGGAGTACAAACTCTAAGAAGGTCAATCGAAAAGTAGTCTGTGTAGAAAACTTGAATTGAACTGCACATCCCTTGATAAGTCATCTAAATTATCTGCTGAGAATTCAATATGCATACAGGCTGAGTGCTAACTTGATATGATGGCAGCTATGACTATTAACTGAATGGTACTTGTAAGCAATCAACAGTGGTGGACAATACACTAAGATATCCTTCCAACCTTGTCTTATTACTTATACTCTTACAGCTCTATTTGGATTTTGGTCCAACTAAACTAGCATGGCAATACAATAAATCCATGCCTAAACAACAAACCTTGGATTACTGGAAACTTAAATCTCGTAATGTCAAATGGAAGTTAACTCACTGTTCTTTCTAACAACAATTAACAGTAGAAAAGAGTATGAGACTACCTCCTTAAAGATTGGTTGCACTCAAGCATTAGCTCCTACAGCTTCTTGTACTCATTCCTAGCTGCAGAGTCGAGGTCCCACGCCTTCTCCTCCCATCCATTCCTCTGGTTCTTAATATCCCTTTTCATCCTCTCTGCATCCCCGGCATTATTCCCTTGCTCCTCCACCCTATTCTTCAACTCCTCGTTCTCTGCACAAATCATCTCCTTGGCTGCAACCTTAGTCTCCAAGCCTTTCTCCTTCTCCTCTAACAGCTTCTCCATCACCATCATATGCCCTTCTAACTGTTCAATCATGGCATGAAACTTCTTCACATCTTCCTCCAATGCACTCTTCTCATTCTCCAACACGTTTTTCTTTGATGGCCCTTTCTTCATCGCCTCCAGCTTCTCCTCTTGAGTCTTCACATTCCCCTCCAAAACATTCACATTCTCAATCAACCGCTCCCTTTCTTGTTCCAACTCCTGCTTAAATTGATGTCCACTTGATCATCTTTTCCCCTGAGGTAATGCAAATAACTCTCAATAGCATAGCTCAACTCCTTATTCTCCGAAGCAGGTGGTTGAGCAGAACTCAGCCGGTTATCATCAAATTTACACAACTGAACAAGCCAGTGAATTGCTGCGAATAGACTAGGCCAATGATGAGGTGTCCCAGGGGCGCATAATGCAGATTTGTTCAATTTCACTGGGCAATTTAAGGATTTCATTAGGGTTTGGAGTTTATCTTCTAGTTTTTGCGACTCTAATGAGGAAAATTCAAAACGACAGAGGATAAATTTAAGGGTTTCGGTGATATCTTTGGCAGAAGGGAGAGGAGGTTCGAGAGGAAAGGTGCGCATAGCAGAGAGTTGATAGGAGCGGTCGGAAATGGGGATAGCGAAGGACCGGGAGTTTACACCGATAGATGAAGGGCGGCTACCGGCAAAGCTTGTATCGGAATCACGGACGCCGGTGGAGAGAAAATGCCGAAGATGGCGGTGGACGTCGCCGATCCGGCACTGCTGAGTTCACACGGCGGCGTCCGGCGCATCTCATTGTCGGAAATTGTGGAAAATGCTGCTGTTGATCTGTATAGTGAAAGGTTTTTGAGTTCCCGCTTTGCAATTGAGAAATAGGTTCCTCCTTTTGGACGAATTTTGAACTGCGCGCCAAAATCAACTGGAATTATGATATACTGCCGGCTTTTTCCCCTTTTCATGAATTTAAATCATACACATAGTATTAAAAAAATATTACTATTATTATTATTACTAGTAAAATTATCCGCGCTTTGCGTGAAAATTTAATATCACGGAATTTATAAATAATACGTTAAATTTATCGGTCATTAAAACTAAAACACTATATTATCTTACATACAAGATTACGTAGTAACAAACATTAATATTGTTAATGAAAATTATTACATTTTATCATTTGTCCTTAATAACTTAAGCATAAATTAATGATTGTAAAAGTACATATCGGATCTATAACATAAGCAATGGTATCAGTGAGCCACTCAAAAGGAGAAAAATACACAAATATTTAATTGTGAAGAAAAAGAAGAGGTTCAAAATTTTCGTTATTTTAAAATGACAGAAGATCCCTCTATTTATAGACAACAAAGGGTAGTGTGAATAAATGTTTATTGTGCCTTATCGGAAATGTTACAACTATTTGGAAAAGTTGTAATCCTTCGAAAAGGTCACAACCTTTCATAAAAGTCACTACTTTTCATAAAAGTTGCAACTCTTCATTAAAGTCGCAACTTTTCATAAAAGTCGCAAATCTTCATTAAAGTTGCAACTTTTCATAAATGTCATAACTTTTAATGAAAGGGTAAGGCTAGTTTTGGAAATAAATAAATTAAAAGGAAATTTTGGTTTGTGGTGGCGCCACGTAGGCGTGCCTAATGTTCTTTTTTATATATATATATATATATATGATTATTACAACAACCGCAATGAGTATCTATATCGTGGAATTACAAAGGCTATTTTCAAAAGATACTCAAACTCGAGTATAACAAATTCAAGTAAGAAGAATAAAATGAAGAAAATCATGGAAATTATTTAGCAACCAATAAGGGAGGTAATGCAAAAGCTGCAATAAATGAATAAAAAGTTAAAAATCATAGGATAATTAAAACATAATGAACAACAAACAATGATAGATATCAAAAGCAAGAACTAATGCGACAACAAACATCAACATGCCTAAGACCTTAGAAAATAAGACAACACTCCATTGGTTTATTAACCTTTTACCCCAATAAGTGGCCTCCACGTCCTCATGTTTAAGGTCGTATCCTTGGTAATTTGAAGTTAATTGTTTTGTGTTGTGTCTAATCAATTATCACAATACTTCTTCTGCCTACTCTACCGCTTCTCGTACCTATTGTAACCAACCTCTCGTACCTCCTCACTAAGGCATCTACACATCTTTTTTTCACATGTTCAAACCATCTCAACGTTACTTTCTTTGTATTGTCTATCACAAGAGCCTGCTCTAACCTTATTTTGGATATCCTTATTCATAATTTTATTGCTAATTGTATATCCACTCTAAATATACTATTAGAGTATAATATATTTAATTTTCATTTTTAGTAGATTACCAAATAAATTTTATGAGAGATTTATCTTACAATAACATATTTAATGTAATTTTACAGAGTACAAGAAGGTAAATATGTATGCAAATCCTACTCATTTATAATAGAATAAATCGTTTTTGATAGACTCTTGACTCAAGTAACAAACATCACAAATCATAATGAAAAAAGGAAACATTGAGAGAATAAAGGAATCAAGACATTTTTTTTTTAAGAAAACAAGACAAATCATACTAAAAACACAACAGTCTCTACGACAAAATAATATGATGATCGAAGTGCTATATACAATTAAAAAAATGGAATAACAAGAATTTTATAGATATACCATGACTATTAGAATGAAAGACCAAGTTAGACAACTTTCAACAACTCAATTAACCCTGTACTTTTATTACCACATTACCTTTATTAATTTATGTTTAGGATTAGATTTTGAAAAATAATTCGAGTGATAAGTAATTAGTGCTAAGAATAAAACATAGAAAAAATCATCGTTAAATAGTAGTTGATAAGTAAAAGTGAACCGAGGAGTATAATTTATATTTACTGGCTAGAAGATAAACTTGGCGGCTATTTATGTAAAGACACCTGCAAATCTAACCGACTCGTAATTCGGGTCACAGCCCAATCTCGTCGTAATATAAAACCCTTTTAGATATCCACATATCCCGCAAAAAAAGAAAAAGAAAAGAAAATCCACTGGAAAATACCGTTCCCTCCAAATCTCTACAAACCCTCGTAAAAATCCCCAAACTCCACAAAACCCAAACCCTCACACACTCAAAA
>JAJONQ010010253.1:0-10281 GCA_036250385.1 Solanum microdontum | reverse complement strand
TGATTCATTTAGTGCTGGGTTTCGCATGATCATTTGAGCCTTTAGATCTTCAAATTTTCGTAAAAACTCCTCAATGCCCCCAGTTTGGCTGAGCTTGTTAAACTCTTCTACCACATCTTCCATCAGAACATCTCCAAACCTATCACAAATTTCCTCCCTTAATTCGTCCCAAGTGACTGGACCTCTAGTCAATACCAAGGAATTATACCAGATCTCTGCATCCCCATTCAAGTAAAGAGCTGCACCCTCGACCTTCTGGGCATCATCAATTCTATAGAGATTGAAGTAACACTCACACTTACGAACCCATACCTTAGGATTCGAGCCTTCGAAGCTAGAAAGTTCCCATTTAGGGGTAGAAACATGCGTCTGATTGGGTCGAGCATCCTGAACAGGAAGAGGAAGGATCCTATCACCTCTCACCTAACCACGCTCTATGACATTAATACGCTCGAGTAGGAGCTCTAAGGTACCCTGGATTCCATGATGAGTGGTCATCAAAGTTTGTTGTCCATTTCGGAGTTCGAGCAGCATTTCATCATGTTGGGCTAACTTCTCGTCCATACTTCACATTCGAGTGCCTTTAGCTATAAGTGACCAACAACAGTTGTGGAAGCAGTGGCTCTGATACCAATTGTTATGAATTTAATTTGAAATTTAATAGAACAGTAGCTAAATTAGAACACAGTCAATATTTGTGGAACAATTTTCGATTATCTAAAATTAAAACTAACAATCTAACAATAAACTGAGCTAAATTACAGAATTGAAACAGACCTAAATAAATATAGCATAGATGAAGCTCCTTGATCTCAATCTGAAATGAAAGAAGAAGAAGACAAGATTAGAATGAAGTTGAAAAGAAGAGAGAAGAGGCAAGGAAGAAGTTGAGAATTGTAGGATACCATTTTCTTTTCATGTCTCCACTCTTTCCCTCAACGTGTATATGATAACCTCTCGACTAATCTCAGACGTTGAACTTCATTTAGCTACTTTTAATCCATGCCCTTCATTATTTGCAATCCACTCCTTTCGCATCTCCTATATTAACTAATACTCCTTCCACTACTAACTGCTATTGGAAACTTAGCTGAAGTTGTTACATTGATAGATTGGAAACTTTCGGAGGCATTGAGGAAAGGAAAAGTATTGGAGAAGTAGCTTGCCTGACTTTAGTTCTTCGGTAGAGGTAGGTTATGGTTTATTCTATGTGATAGATAAACTCTTAATAGTGATTGATAGCCATTGAATGATATTTTGAATTTCTCTATGTACTTGATTGTGTGGTTTGGATAATCTATGTGTTGTTTGTGATTGGTCTGAAATCCTGAGACCGTGAAATTTATAATCTTGAACCTTATCTATCGAAGTGATGCCTTGAATTAAGAAGACTTGATGAAATATTGTTAATGAAGTGAAAAGTGGTGATAATAAATGATAAATTAACGATATATTTGGATCAGGTGCCACGAGCCGGCACGATATTATTGGATCAGGTGTTACGTTCCGACATGATATATTGGATCGGGTGCCATGAGCCGACACGATGTTATTGGATTGGGTGTCACGTTCCGAAACGATAACATTAAAGGAAAACATTTATACACAACGTAATGTACTCAATCTCATAGAATTCAATTCCCAAAATAGCTTGGTTTGGAGGCATGAGTCCTCATGTGTGATCTTGATATTGTTGACTGATTTCGTACTTACTTTAGTGTTGTTGTCGCTTGTTCACGTTGGTTGTTGTTTGCCACCTGCTAAGTGTCATAGTTGAATTTATACTATTACTCATTGCATATTAGTTTCTATTTTGAGTTGGCCGATGATATCTACTCAGTACAAGTTACCCTATACTGACCCTTACTTGTGTTTCCTCATTTTCTTTTGTGGAGTGCATCAAGTGTACCATCGACTTCGACTCTCCCTCAGCTCTAGCCATCTCCAGCACATCAGATTTCAGGGTTACCTATTCCTCCTAACTCGTGCTGGATTCTCTCAGTCATGACATGATGTCCTTAAATTTTGGACATAGACTATCCTACTTATTTATTTTGGTGCTTTAATACTTTTAGACTTTGTATTTTGAGAATAGATGTCCTTGATGTGATGACTTTCTGGTTTTGGGAATAATATGTAATAGACTCTAGAGGTCTCTTTTATTGGTTACATTAATAAGTTTTGAGCTTCCGCATTATGGTTGATTTCCATAGGTTGAACGATTGATATAAGTTGGGGTTG
Source organism: Solanum microdontum (assembly GCA_036250385.1). NCBI lineage: Eukaryota > Viridiplantae > Streptophyta > Magnoliopsida > Solanales > Solanaceae > Solanum > Solanum microdontum. Next base: position 8,040 of record JAJONQ010010253.1, on the reverse strand, counting down.
AATTCGTTGGTTCGCTCATCTAGGAGGTGAAGTGTGGCGCCACTCATGACTCATTTTGGGTCGTGACACATATATCAAATATACTAAAATGTCTTTTAAATATGCGTCTTAAACACGTCATGTGGAAAATTGAAATTAAAAGTTGCTAAAAAGAGATATTTCTTTAGACGGACTTAAAAATTTAGGACAAATAAGTTGAAACAATTGAAGTATTTAATTTTTTCCCAATGCCTTAATAATAGTTCAACGTTTTAACAAATAAAAAAAAAGTTCAATGGAATACATTGTAAATTTAAAAGTGTAGCTTATCATAGTTATACCAGAGAAAGGCCTAAAATGCCCCTCAAGTATTTGAATTTGGACAAAACTTATCCTTCATCCACTTTTCAGGCCTCAAATACCACTGACGTCAATCTTTTGGCTCATAATACCCTCGATATTAACTTTTTTGCTCATATTTGCCCTTATTTTAACAACTCCCCTAAAGTAAAATTATTAAATATTTATTTATCAAGTTACCTAATCTAATTGGTCCAAATTTAAATCCTTCTCAAATAAATAATAAAAATTGCATATAATTCATATTTTTACATGATATGCTTGAGAATAATATTAAAAAAATATTAATTTCATGATACCTGTCTATTGGCCTATTTTAAATCATTATCCAATTTGTTATAACTCAATTCATAACTGGGGATCCATCTAAGCCGTGTTTGAATGTGGATCTAAAAAATATTATTTTTATTAATTATCCCACTGTCTTGTTCATTCCCTCTTTTTTTCTTTTTAATCTCTTATTCTTAATTAGGATATTAGAGACTTAAACTTGAAGTGAACTTACATGCTCATATTTTTTAATTTATATTATTATCATATTGGGATAGGGGTGCACATAGGAGAAAATATTATTTTTATTCATTTATTTGAAGTTTGGATACACACAAAGAAAAAACACTATTGAATTATCTTCAATTTGAAGTAATTATTTCTCTATGAATGTCCTCATTAATTTCCTCCTTCCCCCCCTTGTTTTGTCATAACTTTTAATTTTTTTTTTTTTAAGATGATGGACAAGTTCCAAGAACAAAAAAAGTGGAAGAGAGAAGAAATAAAGAGGGAGGGGGTAATCTTATTATGGAACCCAAAATAAGGTCAACCATATGAGCTCATATATTAAGTAATTTCAAATTATTTTAACGGAGAAGGGCTTAAAATACCCATAAACTATTAGATTTGGTACAATATTGGTCTCTCATCCACCTTACGAGTGTGGGCCATTAGATATAAGGGTATTTTTGAGGCAAAAGGTTGACGTTAGGGATATTTCATGGTATATATATATATATATATATGAAGAAAACACACAACCAAAGCGAAGGGAGGATATTATTTCTTGATAATAATTGCGTACACCACGTATGCTACTTATACAATTACATACAGCCACAAGTAGAATCCTAGTACAACTACAAATCTAAGGAGATACATTAGAGTTAGAATAGGATTAAAGTTAGGACACAAGGCATACTACTTCTATTCTAACTCTATTTCACAATACTTCCCCTCAAGCTAGTGAGTGGTGGAACACTCACTCCTAGCTTGCTTCGAAACTTTGTGAACTCCTGCTTTGTCAATGCCTTGGTGTGAATATCAGCTAACTGGTCTTTTGATCGAACAAAACGTGTGACAAGATGTCCTCTGGCTTCCTTCTCCCTAACAAAGTGATAATCCATTTCAACATGATTAGTTCTAGCATGTAAGACTGGATTTACAGTCATGTATAATGCACTGATGTTGTCGCAGAACAATGTAGGAGTTGTTTTCAAGTAAACTCCCATGTCTCTTAGGATGTAGGTGATCCAGGTGATTTCAGCTGCAGTAGAGGAAAGTGCCCTGTATTGTGCCTCAGCACTAGACCTTGACACTGTGTGTTGCTTCTTGGAGGCCCAAGATATGCAGTTTGCACCTAAGTAAATTGTGTATCATGTAGTTGACCTTGTTGTTGTTGCACAACCTCCCCAATCTGCATCTGAAAACTATATAATCTGAGAGGTGATCGTGCAAGAAGTCTCCGGCTATATTGTGAAGTACCCTTAACATATGTAAGAATTCTTTTCACAGCCTGAAGATGCTCACTGTTTGGAGTTTGCATAAAATTGACTAACCAAGTTGACTGCATGTGATATGTCAGGTCTGGTTAGAGTGAGATATTGGAGACTTCCTACAATGCTCTTGTACGTACAGACATCAATCGAATTGCCCGTGACCTGTTGTAAACCATGTTTTTGTGCCAATGGTGTACTGACTGCTTTGGCAAGAGCCATGTCAGTCTTCATAAGTAGCTCAACAACGTACTTCCCTTAATTCAAATGAATACCACCCTTGAAGTACCTTACCTTAACTCCTAAGAAGAAATGTAATGGTACAAGATCCTTCATGGCAAACTCCCTTACAAACCCCGTGATTATGTTTGCAATGAGCTCAGAAGAGCTACCGGTGATTATTATATCATCCACATACAACAAAAGGAAAATCATCTCTCTATCACACTGAAGTATGAACAATGAGGAAGTTGCCTTACTACACTTAAACCCAAGGTGAAGTAGATGGAGACCGAACCTATTAAACCAGGCCCTAGGTGCCTGTTTAAGACCATACAATGCTTTCTTGAGTAGGCAAACATATTTTGGATATTGTTCATCAACAAAGCCGAGAGGTTGGATCATGAACACTTCCTCCTAGAAATGTCCATGCAAGAAAGAATTTTTGACATCTAATTGTCTGATAGGCCATTGTAGACCTTGACTACTGGACTGAAGGTCTCTTCAAAGTCAATGCCTTCAAGTTGTGAATATCCCTTTTCCACTAACCTGGCTTTGTACCTATTTATAGTACCATCTGACTTTAATTTGGTCTTAAACACCCATTTGGAGCCAACTACATTCATGCCTGCAGTTCTTGGTATCAAGGTCCAAGTATGGTTTTTGTGCAAAGCATCAACTTCTTCTTGCATTGGTTCATACCAGTGTGGACTTGCTAGTGCTTGTTTCACAGTGGTAGGTTCCATGCTCAATTTTTTTGCTGCTAGTGAGGTGTGAGTTATGGACATTTGCTTAGCTTTATGCCTTGTGACCATGTGGTGTCCCTTTACATTGTCTTCTGCACCTTCATTTTCATTTACAAAAGTTTCCATAAGATCAGTATGCTTAATGTTAAGCCAATTTGAGAAGTCAACTTCCAGTTGTACATTGGGCACTTGCGCTTCATTGGTGCCATCTACACTTGTATTTGCATGAGTAGAATTTGTTGAGTTATCAATAGTTTGATCATCTCCTGGCAGAACTTCCATAGCTTGACCATCACTGTTGTCACTATGGTTGTCTTCACTATCATACTCTGAACTAGATGTAGTCAGAACTTGTTGATGAATCCACAACTTGGACTCATTTAGGGCTATATTTTAATAGAAATTGTGTCCTCAAATGCTTATTTTATCTCAATATCTGATGAAAACCCTTAAGTTTCAGGTATTTGAAGTTTGAAGGAAAACATGGACACTACATCGCAAAAAGGAACGAAAAGGCCAAAAAGAACGAAGAAATGAAGGCCTTAGGATCACCGAGTCCACTTGGTGAGTCACCGAAGGGTTTTACTTCGCCTTTTGTTCCAGTGTGCTGATCCCTGAAGGAAAGGATCAAGTCAGCGGAAAAAGGGAGTAGTCGGCGCATCGGCGAGAAGTGTCACGAAATAGTACCATGTTGCCCAATGACCCAGAGCACGACGATGCTGAAGGCTAGTGCAAGACGGCGATGAAATACACCAAAGGGCGAATCGCCGAGTTGATCGGCGATTCCGACTAATGACTCCGAATGATCCGCTGTAGCACAAATCTGTGAAAACTATAAATACTAGTTAGATGTGTAATTTTAAGGGTCGAACAATTATTATAATTTTCATATAGAATAGTACTTTTTGATATTTTTGCTCTAAGCTTGAGAGGGTTTTGAAAACTTGAAGATGCAAAGGGTTTCATCATCAAGATTTGGATTTGGGTCTCTTGGGTTCTTTGATTTTGGCCTGTATAAGGACTTAAATCTTCATACCCAGTTGAATGCAATCTCAATTTGGTATAAATTTCTATCTCTTATACATGTGTGGCTAAAAACCCCAATTCTTGGGGTGTGATTTAGCGAATATGGGTTAAGATAATTGTTAGGTCTTGCTTGCTGATAGTTTAATTGTAGTTTAATTGTGATTTCGTTAAGTGGTTGTGGATGAACTTAATCAGGTTGTAGTTGCAAATATAATCTCATATATGTGTTTTCGGCTTGCTCGAGAGAGAGGTCGTAAAACTAAGACCACTAAATTGATGGCCAGCGTGAGTGGGTCGACATGAGGTTCAGCTCGAGAGAGTGAACCCTAGTCCCATGTCCACACACTCAAATCGAGAGAGTGAGTGGGTTAAGGCGGAGGCTGTTCTTCATGCGACAAGTGGGTGTCCGAGAGGAACCCACTTGAAATAGGGTAAGTTACTCGAGAGAGAGCTAATCCCCTTTAAAGTCTAGCCTAGTCATAATTATTCTGTGATTCTTCTATCGAAAGCATGTACCCAATAATGTAGCTTAACTAGTATTCCCATCACATCCCAAGGATCCCCTCTCATTGCTTAGAAATCCTTTTTTATTTTGTTGTTTTTACTTACTAGTGACAAAACCCCCCATTGTTAATTGACACTCTTGTGTCCCCATTTAATTTACAATTTTTTTAATCGTTAATGTCTTTAGCTACGACTAGTTAGAACTAAGTTTTATTTTTCTATTAATTCTCAAAACCACTCTCTTGGAAACGATCCCAACCCTTGGTTGGGTTACTAAACTATTGTACAATCGTAGACACTTGGATCGGAAGTTGTGTCATGATTACGCAAACATCACTTGTCCAGAAGGCTCAGGTTGAACCTAAGTGTCTACCACTGTTATAGTTGCTGGTGCAATTGTTTCAGTCAAGTTGTCCAACATTTCCCCTAAAGTGATAGTGTCACTTGAACTGGTATCTGGATTCTGCACAGTGGAGAAAAATTCAAGGAAAGTAGCAAGATGAGGTGAGACATTAATATTACGCTTATCAGTCTGCACATAGGGCAATGCGAGCTCATCAAATATGACATGCCTAGACACATACACCCTCCTGGTCTGTGGGTGGTAGCACCTATATCCTTTGTGTAGGCTACTATAGCCAATAAATATACAAGGATATGTCTTTGGTGAGAACTTAGTCTTTCCCTTTAGGTAAGGATAACATTTGCAACCAAAGACTTTCAGGCTATTATAATCGGGAGAGGCACTAAAAAGTTTCACAAACGGGATCCCATTCTTTAGAACTAAGGAAGGCATTCTGTTTATTAGAAAGGCAATAGTTAGAAATGCTTCAACCCATAAGAATTGAGGCAACTTAGCATGAAACAACAATTTCAGACTAGTTTCCACTATGTGTCTATGTTTTCTCTCAGAAACTCCATTCTGCTCGGGAGTGTGAGGACACGATATTTGCCTAATGATGACATAGTTCTCCAAATGCTTGACAAACTCAGTTTGGATAAATTCACCACCTCCATCACACCGGAAAATTTTAATAGTTTTTGAAAATTGTCTTTCTACCATTTGTTGAAACTTGAGAAAGACTTCAAAGAATTCAAATTTCTTCTTCAAAGGATAGAGCGAAGTATATCTAGTATTATTATCCACAAAGATCACATAGTATTTCATATGTTGGGAAGACTCAATAGGTTTTGGTCCCCAAAGATCACAATGTATTTTGTGTAAAAGAATCTGCTCAATTTTATTTCTCAACTCAAAAGAAAGTTTACAACTTTTCCCTAATTGACAGCTAGTACAGATACTGGGAACCTTATTCCAACTCCTAACATCGATGCATTTATTGCTACTCGAATTTTTTAAAGACTTCAGACTAAGATGTCCTAATCTAGAGTGCCAAATACTCTTTGACTTCTTCCAATCTTGTGTGGTTGTTAAGGCAAAGAGATTGTTGTCTTCCCGTTGATAGAGTCCTCCTGCATTAGAACCCTTGGCCAGTGGTGTTCCTGACTTCTTGTCCTTAATAAGAAAACCAAATTCATCAAACTCAAGAGTTGCAGAATTGTCTTTTGCAAGTTTACTAACTGAAAGAAGATTCTTTGTGATTTTAGAGACTACCAGTATATCTTTAACTTTCAAATCTGACTTGTTGAGATTTCCAACATGTGTAAATGCTAATTGCGAACCATTCCCAACAATTATTTTGTCTGTCCCATTATAGATTTGAAGATCAGATAGATTACCTGATGTGTTTGTCATGTGAGTTGTTGCACCAGAATCCACATACATTGCAACATCTTCACCCGTGGTATTCTGCATTGTTGCCCAATCTGTGTCTAAAATAGTACCACTGGTTTAAACAAACTTTGCAGAAACACAAAGTTACCAAAGTTTAATGAACCAGTGAAAAACAGAAGAACAAATATTAATTCACAAAAACTAAAATCTGTAAAACATACCAGAATCTGGAAAAAACAGAACGGAAAAAGATCAAGCCCATTGAATGCACAGTGTCCCTTAAGGAAATTATTCCCCTCTAGTATCCGAGGTTTGATTTGGAATATGTCCTCCCAGGATAGAATGATCTCAATCACCAGTGTATTGATACCCAAAACTCTGGTGTCAGCGAGCCACTCAACGATAGTAAAGTACACAAAAAATATTTGTGTAGAAGAAGAAGAAATCAGAAATTTTCATAAGTTAAAAGTCTGAATAATAACTCGTATTTATAGCCAAGAGGAACTAGTTCCGAAAGGTTGCAACCTTTCAGAAACCACACGATCATTTCAGAAAGTTTGCAACCTTTAAAACGGTCATGGCTGTTCCTGAAAGTTGCAACCTTTCAGAACAGTCATCTCCAACGGTGGGAAATTCAAATAAAACGGGAAAGTAATTTAAATAAAATGGGTCACGCGGATCCGAGTTGGGTCGGAACGTTTCGGTTAATTAACTAATTAATTGAAACGTTTTGTCCATTTAATTTTATTTAATTAAATAAATAATTAGAACAAAACTTTGTCCAAAAATAATCTCTCGATGGATCAGTTTCCAAAGCCAAAGCCAAAGCCGAGCCGAGCGAGGGATGACTATTTACATCCCTACTTTATACAAATAAGGAGAAACGTCGAGGTGACTCAAAAAATAATGAATTAAGTCGATTTTAAGAGAATTTTAAGAATAAATGAATTTTAAAGGAGCCGCCACCTAATTTTAGGAAAAACTAGGAAACCAATTAAAAATGTCTACGACACCATTAGATTCTAGGTAAGGGGTTCAAGTCATTCCGAAGGGAAGGTGTTAGGCATTCTTCAAAATCCACAATTGTGGGTCCCGACTGAATTCATTTTCTCAAATTGAGGATGAGATAAAAATAAATATACAAGTATAATAAACAAGTAATTTACACAAATAATAAAATTAACAATAATAAGAAACGACCTAAGTTTGCCTGGCATCAATAATATACACAATAATAAATAAAAATTATAATTCTAACTCCGTTCGAATAGATTCAACGGGAAGAAACTCTAGACACCTGTAAAGACACTTACTAAAAGTGCTAGTACTAAATAAATATGAACAAAAATAAACAAATTAAATAATAGCTAAAAAATAAAAATCTGTCTTATTAACATGGGAGACCTTGAAAATCGACGGTAATTTCTTCATTGGCCAATTTTAACAAACAAAAATATATGAACTGAAACTAAATTTTCGTCTTTTAAAATGGGGAGGCCTCCAAAATCGACGGAGAGATTTTCTCATTGGCCAATTTTAACATACAAAAATATATGAATTTAAACTAAATATTCGTCTTTTAAAATGTGGAGGCCTCCAAAATCGACGGAGAGATTTTCTCATTGGCCAATTTTAATAAATAATTTATTTAACGTTAATTGCAATAATTGACATAAAGAAATGGCAACCAAAAGCTACTTTAACA
>JAJONQ010010251.1:0-13661 GCA_036250385.1 Solanum microdontum | reverse complement strand
AAAAAAAAAAAGTCTTTCCTACGACCCCCAGCCCCCGTCCACCCCACACCCCATCCCTAAAAAAAAATTACCACCCCACTCCCACACACACCCTACCCCCTACCAGCCCACCCACCCCCTACGCCCACCAATCCCAAAAAAAATCATTTTTTGTAGATTTTTTTTAAAAAAAAACTTTCTTACTACCACCCTTTATCACTTTTTTTTTGTGTGTGTGAAAGAACATCTTTTACCCATTTTATATCTTTAACTATCTACTTTTAAATTGATAATATGAGTATTATTCGTTTTTATCCAGTTTTAAATGAGTTGAATATCCAACCCATTTAAAATGAATAAATATGAGTGGATACTCATACTAATTAGGTAAAATTAACTAACTACACATCATTTATTGTCATATTTTCTTATTTTCCCTACCATTTCAAAAAATATCAAAAATCCTTTTTTTCATCTCATCATTTCTTTTTTCGGATTCATTAATTTGAAATCTTCTAGCCATGATTTTCCTTCCTTTTTTCACTCCACAAATCTCTCCACGGTTACTTTTATTAATCTATGTTTGAATTTCAAATATTTTCTCTTTCCAATAAAAGATTTCAAGTTATTCAAGAGGTAGATTTCTTTCAACCACTTCAGTTTTTGATTTTTTTTTTATTTTTTCATCTTGGAGTGCATTTGAAATGGTTCCAGGAATTTCTAATGGCGGTCTTGATACACTTCATTCTGTTGGTTCGATCTTTTAGTCTTTTGGGCTTACTTTCAATATATCTCGCTTTTTTGGATTCCATTAGTGAGATTTGCCTCATTTCCATGAGGTCACCCCTCTTTTGGCTCTAGGTAGAGAAAAAATAGCACTTGGTCCATTTGGGACCTTTGTTATCATTCACACTCATTCTTCTTGTTTCAACACACAAAAAAAGAAAACAAAACTAAAAATTAAGTTAATAAAACTACAACTGTTAAAAACAAAAATTCTACTTAACTAAGAATTCTCAAATAACACCATTCCCCGGCAATCGCACCATTTTGATGCTTATTGTGACCAAGACACTAACCTATGGTTCGAGTGTCTACAATCGTTGATAATATAGTAATCCAACCAAGGGTTGGGGTCCTGTTCCAAGGGAGTGGTAGTGAAAATAGTAGTTGAACTAGAATTTCCTTCTAATTAGTTGTAGTTTAAAAGAAATTTTCGAATAGAAACAAAGTAAATTCAAGTGGGTGACACAAAAGTGTCGAATATCAAAGGGGGTTTTGTCACAAGTAGCTGAAATTACAAAAATAAAGAGAAAATCAAGTATGGGGAAAAGTTCTTGGGGTGTGACCGCAATATTTATTGATATAAATCGTTGGGTACATGCTTTCGATAGAAAATTTGCAAGATAATAGTGACTAGGCTAAGCTTTAGATGGAAATAAGTTCCCTCTCGGACAACTTACCATGTTTCAAATGGGTTCCTTTCGGACACCCATTTGCCGCATGAAGACGAGCCTACGCCTTACCCCACTCACTCTCTCGAGCTGAGTTTTAGTATATGGGACTAGGGTTCACCCTTTCGGACTGAACCTCATGTCGACCCACTCCTTAGGTCATCAGTCTAGAGGTCTTGGTTTCTCGACCTCTCTCTCTCGCAAGCCGAAAACACATAGGTGATTTTGTATTTGCAACTACAAACCCATTAAATTAAACCACAACCACTAGGTGAAATCACCATTAAAATACATCTAACATATCAACAAACAAGACCCAACAATAATATCAACACATATTTGCTAAATCACACCCCAAGAATGTAGGTTTTTAGCCACACATCAAGAAATAAGAAATTATACCTAAAGTGATAGAGAAATCAAATGGGTATAAGAAATTAAACATTGATTTAAGCAAAGAAAGAAGAATAAATAAGCCCCACTTCCAACTTGGGGAAAATGAACTCCTTTCTTCAAGTCTCACAAAAATCCTCTCCAAACTTGAGAGAAAAATGCAAAAGCTAATATTCTAAGTCTCAAAACTACAATAATGTTTGGATCCTAAAAACTAGTAAAGAGCTAGTATTGTAGATTCAGAAAATAGTGTTGTGGCGGATCGTTCGGCGAGGTTAGTCACGATCGCCGAATGACTCGACGATTCACCCTTTTTCTGGTTCATCGCCTTTTGTGTTTTGCCTTCAACATCTCTGCGTTCTGGATCTTTGGGCAGTATATTTCTGCTTCGCAGAACTATTCGGCGACACGCCGACTTCTCCTTTCATCGCCTTTTGATCCACTTCATTCAGGGCTTCGCGTACTGGAACAAAGGGCGGAGTATGTCCCTTTGGCGATTCGCCAAGTATGCTTAGCGATGCTCAAACTTCAGTTTCTTTGTTCTTTTCAGCCTCTTTGTTCCTTTTTGCGCCTAAGTGTCCATGCTTCCACTAAAATTTCAAATACCTGAAACTTAAGTATTTTCATAAGATATTGAGATAAAATAAGCATTTGAGGACAATATTTCTATTAAAATAAAGCCTTAAATGAGTCCAATTTGTGGACTTATCAATATGTAAATTCAAATTCATACTAAATGTATCCGATATATAATAATTATCAAACAATAATATATCAATCTCAATAAATACACTTGATACATAAACCTTAATGTTCTGTAGCACTGTGTATCAAATTAATTGATATGTGCATGATACATAATATATATCAAATTCAATAGTAAACTTTATTACATATATCATTATATGTATCAACTGGTCACTATTGTTTTATGTTTCTCACACAGAAAAATGTTATTTAGAATAATTATATGTATAATGTTTCTTTTTATAAAATACAATATTTCTCAAACAAAATAAGATATCTTTTTAGTAATATATCATGAACTAATTTTTTTGACATGATACGTCAATTTAAATTTATACTAAATGTATCTGATACATAGCAATAACCATACACACATGTTTCTATCAAAGCTATGTATTTCTTCAACCTTTTTATATGTTGTTTCAATGCATAGCGGATACACATCAATAATTTCATAGCACCAACATGGGCAGCCCAGGGCTATTACCCGAAGGAAACTTGCAAAAAAAAGATATCATATCATTTAGCCAACCTAGTTGAGTTCCCAAAGACACATTGTTACTCGACCTTACTCCCTTGTCCAACAAGTAGGCAGAATCAAGTGATGTTGCTTCTCCCACTGCAAAATTCACACCTTGCCTGAATTTTAAAATTTTTCTTTCATTTTTTCCTTCCAAATATGGTGGCACTAATATATGAGAAATTTAACATCTTTGCATAAGCGTTTAATAGGAGCCTAGATACTATAACACGAGAGCACAATTAACAATGGACAAAAATTAGTTGATTCATCCATTGACCAATGTATTAATTATCCAAATTTGTAGATACGCATACCAATAAAATCAGCTATTGTGTTCGACTTTTTTCAATCTATTACGATTTGGGTGAGAATTAAAAGAAGAAAATTTGAATTGTTTGAAGCTAGTCGGATTTGGAATAGAATTGAGAGAAGAAAATTTAAATTTTGAATTGAATTTGGACGGATTTGGAAGAGAATTGAGAGAAGAAAATTTGAATTTTGATTTGGTTGAATCTTTTAAGATTTGGGAGAGATTGAAATCAACTAGATTAGCGTGATTTGGGGAACTCACATCAATTTTATATTCTCTTTCCTTTAAAAGTGTAGTTGATTTTGTTTTAATGTATCGGGTTTCTTTGCTATGTATCCGGATAGCACTGATTTTGAGGGATTTTTAAAAATTGATCAAGAATAAGAATAGAATGTAATTTAGGTCCTTACACTAGGAGATTTATGTAAGTTATACGAAAAAATTTGCCACCCCTGACGATGACTTCTGAGATCTACAGCCCATAAAACTAAAATCATCGGGCTCAAGCTTATGCAGAGCAAGCATGACAAAACAAATGTGTCTTTGCTAAATACTCTAGTTCAATACTATAATATATGAAATACTACATAATTATGAAGAATATTTATTATATACCAAAATTCAGATGATAAAGATTTATCTTAGAATTAAAATTTCTCCAGATGGACGAGTCCTTTTTGACCAAGTACAATTAAGCGATTAGAAAAAGTTATTTTTACTAAAAATTAGTGAATCATACTAAGAACCAAACAATGTGCCTATCTAAATGGTCTGTCACTGAATTATGTTCAATTTTGATTGCTTTCCTTTTTCTTTTTTAATGAATGTACTACAGTTTCATATAAATAATTCACAAATATTTTAGCATACAACCTTTCCTACCTCACTTTCTACTCTGCCTAAAAGGCAGTCACTTTCTTCCCAAAAATGCAAGTTCTATCACCTGAACTACCACAAATTCCCGTCCATAACTAGTATGATAAAGGTTTAGTTATATTGCAATAATGAAAAAATATAAACACAAATAATTGTGCGCACTTAGTAATTCCTAATTTGAATAGGTTAGAAATTCCTTTTCCTATTTCGTATGGGATTTGGAAATTTAAATTTTGATATATGATTAGGAAATTAATGGGTCTAGGTTCAGTGAGATAGTTTTGTTAAATTGAAACTAGTAGTGATTTTGTTGTCCAAATTATTACTTTTTAGTTTTTTTAAAAATGACTTACTTTTCTTTTTAAAAAGTGATTTTTTTTCTTTTTTGGCAATATGTTAATATTAGCTTTTCAAATAGCATATTAAAAATAATAAAATTAAAGGTCATTTTTATATAATTTTAATTTAAGATTACAATTTTTTTTAAAAAAATCTATTTTATTTTTTTAACTCCATATTAAATTAAATTAGATCATTTTTTAAAAATAAAAAGAGAGGGAGTATCGTTTATGAACTGTCGATTGTGTCTGTTATGTTCAGTATTTTTATATTTTGTAATTTTCAATCTCCAAAACAAGATGATCATGATCTCACTTTTGGTTTTCGGACAACCCAATGAGTAATTGTAAAAGGAAATGACATGTATTCTTCAATTCATTGAGCACTACCTTCTTTAATTATGTCAACAAATTGAAATTAAGGCGAGTAATTTATTTTACACTACAATTTTCAAAATACTTTTTTCTGTCCAGTACCAGCAAATGGCCCCAACAAATGACTGGTCTTTCGTACTTTAGTTTAGACGAAAAAGAGGGAAACTTGTAAAAAAAAATTACCAATATAGTTGAATAAACACAATATATACTGACTATGGTCGTATAGTAGCAATGGATTCAAGATGTTGAATATTTGCTGCAGGGACACATTGTACATGGCGATTTCCCAATAAAGAAGGAAGAAAAAAAAAAACATTCTTTGATAATGCTTTTGTAATTAGCAGGAAAGTTAAAGAGAAAAACATGACAATAAACCAAAAGACGAATCTGGACAAGATTTGGTTATATTAGAAAAGAGTAACATAACAATAGACCAACAGAAAAATTGGTCAAACAGCTCTCATATCGGGCAATACTGCCCAAAGGAGCAAATACATACACAAAAGTAAAAAAGGTCATACAACTAATGACCTCTTAATTCAGACAAAATATTAATAATAATAGGATCAAGAAGACCAATAAACAACAATATCAATTAAACTTTGGGGTGACAAATTTAGAGTAGCAATGTGGTTAATTAATTAAGGGCATTTTGGTCCTCCTTCTTTGGTCTTCCAGTTGTTGTAGCATGGGCAAACACCTTTGTTTCCATAGAAACCAGGAGGAACACATAGGCATGTCTTACAGCATTTCTGGCAAAAGAACATGCATGGCTTGTGGTACTGTGTCTTGCTACATCTTCTTGTACATTGTGGCAGGCATTCTGTTGTTCACCAATGTTTTCCTTTTTAGTACTCATCAAAAATATATTACCTTTCCAATAATTTTAAATTACCTTAATAGAATAACTTATAACCACAAAATTGATCAACAACATTTTAAAACACAAATTTCAAAAGTTTTTCTTCCGTAAATTTTGCGTCAAATTAAAAAATACTAAGATTACCGATGTTAAAATTGACCGGTCAAATATAGCAGAGCAAAGGCACAGGTGGTTCTTGAAATTAGTTAAATTTGACAAATTTGTAAGGAAACAGAGCTATTTTCTGGAATTCGAGCCTATTGTGGGGCAAAACTTTAGCAGTTAGGGTAGGTTGCAGCTATAACAAGGTATGGTAAATATGTAAATAACGACCTATCTAGAAAGTGTATTCAGTTTCAAAATATAATTTTTTTAGGCTAATTCAATCTTAAACCCTAGTTCATGTCTATATAAATGATACTAAATTCTTTTAAAAGGCATCTCAAAATATTCTCTCTTAGGTATTTTTAAACATCAAGGTCTCGAATATTCCACAAAAGTCATGAAATATCTATATAGAGGTCAAATCTAAATTATCATAATTCGAGAAATACGCTACTAACGTCCCTCAAATCATAGATAAATAATAGAGTATTAAATTAAGATAAAAATGTAAATATCCATAATTTAGTAAAATTAGTTTTTATTAAGAGAATATTAGAAAAAACATGATAAATAAAATGGACCGGGTATGAGAAATTCACAGTTCTCCACTTCTCCTTACTACTACACAGAATATTTAAATGTTAAATACTCGAACATTCACCCAATCGGAGGCTATTAATCGATTAATTAATAACCGTAGTTAAGCGTTTGTTAACTGTATTTAGGAGTTGCTGAATTTTTTATTCTGAGAACAAAATTGTAAATATTCCACCCAGACAAAGATTCCTGACACTAATCATCTCAATATTTTAATAATCTTAGGCTAGAATTGAGTTCTTTATTTAGTTAAATAAATGTAAAGAAAGATATGATAGAAAAAACTTACGTGTTGGCTTCAAGCTCCCTGGACCATACCTTGACTGAAATAATAAGCAAATTTGTTAGAATAAAAGAAACAGAATCTTAGTAACTCAGTTGGTTGACTATCTTAACAAGTAAGAGTTTCGATTTCCGACATTATAATCCCTTCCCCATTTCCCCAAATAATTGAGAAAAAATAAACTTACACGATCAAGGTGGTACTGGGCATCAGCAGCTAGAGCAGTGGTTGCAACCATGGAAATGGCAATAAGGGCCAAAAGGAAAAATGAAACAAGCTTCGCCATTGCTGATTTTGCTTCACAGAAAGCAAAAGAAAAGAGAGGTTTTCTTTGTGAAGTGTTTATGTAAGAGTGAGTTTTGAAAAGTGTTGAGGAGTTTGGACTATAAATAGACCCCCTTTGGGGTTGATGGGATCATTTATTATTTTAGTAGTAAAAGATTTGATCTGAATTTATAGTAGTCTTCCTATTATGCCCCTTAATGGGGACATTTCTCACTTTATGTCAATGTGTTCTGTTTTTGTTTACTATATGGACTTTAACTCTTTTTAAGCATTGAGCTTCTAACCCCACTTGTGGGCCAATAACTATCATATCTCCCAATAACCAGAAGATTTTGACCGTGGTTAGGACTTCTTCATTTTGAATTTGAGTTTGTTTGAATATAAAATTATCTTTGTTAAAAAATTATTTTATTCTCAATAAAAAATTAATCGAGTTCTAATATAAATATCAAATAAAAAACTAAAAAGAACTTTTTTATAAAAGGAAAAACTGTCATATCCCCTGCTTTACCAATATGTGCCTTTGCAATTTGAAAGATTGTATCCCTCCAACAAGTTGGTCTGTTACACTAGAAGTGAGCCCAATATTTCTCTTATAACAGTAGCGTTCGCATCAATTTAAGTGCACTTCCATTATTTCGTCAAGTATATTAATTTTTATTAGTATAAATATTGAGCAACTCTGTGAAGATATAAATAAATTTTAGAATGAGACATTATATATATTTCCCCTCTTATGGGATCTAACCTCTAATTTTGTTTTCATCCTACTTCATTGATCGATTAATCGTCCATACCCATTGTGTTCTTAATTCCAATAGTATATGTTTACAGCAGTTTTGTTTTAGTTTTTTTATAATTTAAAATGATTATTATAAGGTAAAGATATTAGTATAGTATTTATTTGCTCTTTTATATATGTAGGTATTGATTTGATGCTTCAATTAAATGTAGAAATCACATATATTTGAGGCAAGGTTCATTATGAAATAGGAGTAATAAATAAATTTGAAAGTGCCGGTGCATAAAAATATAGCACTCCCATATGGGATGGTAGTTACAGAATCCAGACAGCAGTCCAAGCACATGCAAGAGAATAGAGATATCAAAGAATGGATGAGAATTATTGCCTTAAAATATTACAATTGGAATAAATAAATAAATATAGCATTTATTCATTTTGACAGCAACAGAGGAGAGGCGGATCTAGATCGAGTTCAAAATGAAAACATATAATAGTTCAATTATATAAATGATCTTTTTATTAGCTCTAAATTATGTATTCGCTTATTTTATCTTACGAGTTCAATATAATTTAATTTTTTTGTCATTAAAATTTATTTTTTAAAATTTCAAATTCTGAATTCGGTTCTGTATATTTGAGGCTTTGCTTTTTGATAGAAAGACAGAAAATCACATGGGTTGAAAGGAAGTGGTCTTATCATGAAGATGATGAATTAAAGAAAGCATGGATTGGATTTGGGAAAATGAAGATGTGAAATGAAACAAATAAAGAAAAGATAAAAGAAGGTGATCTAGGTCCATAATTGAATTGAATGGGATATGTAAGTTGTACAGAGAAAAAATAAAAGAGGGGGGCATAGCATGTGCAACCATTTTGGGATCACATGAGCAAAAGATAAAACAAAGATGAGGTGAGGTGAGGAAACATTATTTCCGCACTGTGCGCTGTAATCAATTATTTCTACCTCCACATGCATCTCTATTTTTCATTCCGTATAATATATAAATATGTCATTTAACTTAATCTCGATCTATCGTCATCTTGCTTTCGAATTTTAATTATATACAAGTAAACATTTAAACTTTTATAAAATTAAATAAGTAGGCAAACGTATTTTACTTGATACTCCCTCCGTCCCTATTTACTTGTCCATATTTCCTTTTTTGATTGTCCCTATTTAGTTGTCCATTTTGACAAATCAAGAAAGGACAACAAATTTTTTCCTATTATACCCTTATTTACACTTCTTGAAAATTGTAAAAGTGTATGTTGTTTCCCTCCAATTTATTTCACTTGAATTCAAAGAAGTGGTTGTAATTTTGAAGTGAAAAGTTGTCATAAGGGTAAAATTGTAACTTCACTGTGCTAATAATTGTTGCCTTAATCTGTGTGCCATTTCTAAAGTGGACAACTAAAAAGGGACGGAGGGAGTAATTGTCTATACCATATTATGTTGTTGTCTATTCAATTTATAAAAATACAAAAAAGATATCCAAAAAAGAATTAATATTCCATTTTTAATAAAAACACAATCATGATGAAAACTATTGTCCTATTTGGGCAATAACCTCTTAAAACGAAAAGATTCAATTGAACCTCGTCCTAAATTGTGAGTTTGTGACTCCACTAATGTAGCATTAGAGGCAAAGCTAAATAGGGATTGAGGTTCATCTTGTTGGGTATAGCAAAAGTTAATGGAAAATGTAGGGAAGATGAAAAGAGGAATTGAAAAAGATTCTCTTATGCTTTAAGAAAAGACATTTCTCCCTCATTGGTGGTGGAAAGAAAAATAGAAGTGTTTAAATAGAGAAACACTTCTATTAGTTGTTAAAAGGGTTGGAAAGAGGACCCCCTCGCGCTGTCGTCGTCGCTTGGTTTGGCTTTGGAAAATGATCAAGATATTAATTTTTGGACAAAGTTTTGTTTTAATTAGTTATTTATTTAATTAAATTAAATTAAATGGCCAAACCGTTTCAATTATTTAGTTAATTAACCGAAACGTTCCGACCCGACTTGAATCTACGCGACCCATTTTATTTAAAATACTTTTCCGTTTTATTTGAATTTCCCGCCATTGGAGATGACTGTTCTGAAAGGTTGCAACTTTCAGGAACAACCATGACCATTTGAAAGGTTGCAAACTTTCATGAATGGTCATGTGGATTCTGAAAGGTTGCAACATTTTGGAATCAGTTCCTCTTGGCTATAAATACCCGTAATTCTTCAGACTTCTTACTTACGAAAATTTCTGATTTCTTCTTCTTCTTCTGCACAAATTTTCTTCGTGTACTTTACTGCCGTTGAGTGGCTCGCTGACACCAGCGTTTTGGGTATCAATACACTGGTGATTGAGATCATTCTATCCTGGGAGGACATATTTCAAATCAAACCTCGGATACTAGAGGGGAATAATTTCCTTAAGGGGACACTGTGCATTCAGTGGGCTTGATCTTCTTTCCATTCTGTTTTTCCAGATTCTGGTACGTTTTTACATATTTTAGTTTTGTGAATTAATTTTTGTTCTTCTGTTCTTCACTGGTTCATTAAACTTTGGTAACTTCGTGTTTCTGCAAAGTTTGTTGTAATCAGTAGTACTGTTATGAACACATATTGTGTAACACATCTAAAATTACTTTTGAAGATTTCTTGTAGCTAATTTGTGTGTTGATATTATTTCACATTTTAAATATATCTTAATGCAAATTATGAATCTATCATTGTACATATATAACACCAGTCAAGTATGGTATGATCAGTCGATAGGAAAGAGTATAATCTCTCCTAGTTGAAAATTCAAGAGTCATCTATCAAACTATCTATCTATCAAGATCATTGGATCTAGCTCAACCATCCACATCCTATATTTATGTATATGCTTATTCACTTACGTTTCAAAAGTTGATCTGACATTACTATGAAAGGTCAATTTATACTTTTGAATTTCTTTCAAGAAAAGGATAGTACAATCAAATTCCAATGCATATGTTTAATCACTTGTAGTAAAATAAACCTTAAAAGTCGAAACACGACAAACACTTATCCATGAATAATGCTCTTGCCTAACACAAGTTTTCATACAATTTTTTTTTGAAAATTTATACACTTAATTTTGGAGACACTAAAATTATTTGATCACTAAATAACTTAGCATGTTTAACAAAATTAAGCTAATGATTATGGGGGTCATGATACATATGCATTTCATGTGGATGCATGTGTTTTTTCACGGTAATGGATAGTACTATACAAGTACTTAGCTTTGACATGTATGTATATTCAAAGCAAAAATTTCTAGAATTGATGAAAAATTGTCCAATGTATTTTATTTTTGAAGTCACTTTATAAGGAAAAAAAATATCATTTCAAAGTTTATGGCTTGATAGTAGTTGTTTGAAGAATGAAAATAATCTCGCATTTTATGGTTAATGAAATAGGTGGTCTCTTTTTATGTTGAGTGTAAGGTGGTGAGTTCAAAAAATTGGAAAACATCTCACATCGGTGTTAATGTTGCTTTCTTCTATGAGGAAAATGCACTTGAGAAACAGTCTCTTTACCTCTTTGAGGTATGGTAACTGGTAAGGTCTGCGTACACTATAACTTTTTACACTTGACTTAGTAGAATTTCATTAGATATATTGTTGTTGTTATCGTCGTCTTCTATAAGGAGAAGATGCATTTTGTTATATAAATTGAATATATGCCTAATTAAATAACTGTTGGTAATATATGAAGTTAAGTTGTTTTCCCTTCCCCATTTCTGTAGATAATAGATAAATAAACTAAAATAACTTACTTTAACATCCAAAGCCCCTATAGCTCAGTGGTAGAGCGCCAGTCTTGTAAACTGGAGGTCTGTAGTTCGATCCTGCATGGGGGCATTTCCGAGTATTTTATCTTTTGTTCTTTTTAACTTATCGTTCCTTATATTAATTTAGATATATTTAATGTTTTATTTTTATATTTTGTGAAACTAAGATATAAATTGAGTTTAAATCGAATGTGAGTATTCACAGGGTCTCCTAAGTTATTTTGGGATTAGATTTGGACTTTCCAAAAATGTTGCCGCATGTGTCGGATACTTCAAAAATACACTATTTTTAGAGTATCCGACACACGTCTGTCGACATTTTTGAACAGTCTGAACAACATAGCTAGTAACTATTGTTATAGACTTATAGTACTCATGGTAAAAGTTCAAAATCAAAATAAAGATTTTTTTTGTAAGTCTGGTATTTTTTAAACCTTTTTTTGTTTTAAATGATTTTTATTAAGTAAAATATAATTGTCAAATTTAAAGTCATGATATATTAATTGTAAATGACCTAGTATTGATTGATGAGAAACATGACAAATTAATGATTAATTGGAGGTTTAAAGGTTCAGAAATTCAAGTTGAACAAGATTAAGACATATCAATACTTGAAAAGCAAGTTCACTAATGTAACTCACGAGGTATAAATAAAGGAAAAATTACTAGAATACACACACTTAGTTAACATATTCTCAATATTTCCCTACTATTTAAAAAAAATACTAGAATCCCTATTGTTCCCACAAAACTAAACCACCGATACATTATTCTTGAAGAAGTCTAAACCTTACTTTTCCACCCCTAAATTTACTCCAATAATTTCTCCTCAGATTTTCCCACAACCCACGATTCCCTCTCCAAAATTTTCTCCCCCATTATTCTCAACAGATTCATTATTCCAATTTTGAATTTCAAACTAATTCTCTCTCCATTCAACTAATTTTAGAGTTTGAAATAGGTAGTCTCTTCATCTTCAACTTTTTTTTTCGTTTTTTTCTTATACTTTATGGATCATCCGTCTTTTAGTATTGGGATTACCCAAATAGTCACAGCCAACACTAATCGAATCTCTGATTATGAAGATCCTAACGGGGCAGAAAACAGGTCTAATAGGTTGCATGATCCTATAACAATGGCTAAGCAAAGTTCTAAGAAGTCAAAACCTAAAAAGGAGGCACATGGAAAAACACCTAAGAAAAGGGGTAGAAAGGTTGCCTCGGCCATATCCAGATCTGCATTACCAACGGTATGTATTTTACTATTTTTTTTATTTTTCTGTAATTTTATGTATTCACATGTTACTATTGGATCCACAACATTCGTTTGAGGTGGAATTTGTTCAAGATATTATGCAACAAGAAAGCGACAGTCTGTAACTATTGAATCAATTTTTCTTTACTTACACATTTGATCTATTTTTATAATGTATCTTCTTCTTTTTTTGTAGTGATTGCGAAATGTTTTTTGTTGTTTTTGTTGAATTTCTGAGCGGTGAAATCAACATCTAATCTAATGATTTTCGAAGTGACTATCTTCGCACAAGATATGCAACACTGTTATGAAAGTATGGTCTCAACAAGGCCAAGACGGAATATGTTAGCAAGAATGATGATCCCACAAGGCCGAAGAGTGACTACACTCCACCAACAGAAGATGATCTTGTTAATGTAGAATAGATTTTTATATATCGATTCACCGACAGTTGTTGATGATATTGATTTTAAGATACATTAATTAGTGTTTTTGAGTATTTCTTCCCTTTTGAAGATACTACTTCTAAATGTGAAGAGTTTTTATGTTGAAAATTGTTTATTTCGCTTTTCATTTTGTTTTCAATATATTTAATACCTTGTTAAATTTTGTCTCTTATAAGTATAGTACACATCACTATAGTTGATACTATATTATTAGCAGATACAAGATTTTTCAAAACTTTATTATGTATATGATACACGATTACTTTCGATATAACAAA
>JAJONQ010010250.1:0-10823 GCA_036250385.1 Solanum microdontum | reverse complement strand
GAGGAGAGGGTGTGCAGGTTGTGAGGAAGAAGAAATAATTAAAAAGAAAAGAAATGAGTTGGGTTTGGGGTGATGGGTGCAAGGAAGAAGAAGAAGAAATGGGAAAAAATTATATTGGCTGGAAAGGGAAAAAAAGGGCCCCATTTAATTTTTTTTTCTTTATTTACGCGCTGGTGTTTTTGAAATTTGCCACGTCAGCCATCCGGGTGATATTAAATTCACTTGTAATAAGATTAGGGGGGTAAATAATTACCCGTAAAGTTAAAGTATTAAAGTAAGTTTTGCTGCCAAGTTCAGGGGTGTTTTTATGTATTTTCCCTTTTCTTAAACTACATGTCAAGTCAAACTAGGTCATCCTTTTTGAAACCGAGGAAGTATCATTTATAGGGGAAATGTTGCCCAACTGAATACTACTCATCATACACTTATTAGATTTCAGGTTACAATTAGGAGTTGAATGTTGTTAAAACATCTGACAATTTTTGGAATATTTTCGATTGAGAATAACTCAACCAAGAATTATTGAAAAATAACAAAAAATGTTTTCTGAGTGGGTATCTTTTTATCTAAGCAACAAATACCTAAATTAAATATAAGCATACGATTAAGTTTAAAATCAAGTGACAAACACAGTTTAATTGATAAGGCATGGAAAAGATAAACAAAACAACCTTGGTTAAGAGAAGAAACTTAACTGGAATCACATTTTGTGTAGGAAATAGAGCAAGATATCTATGATAAAATTCTTGGTAGGCTGCCCGTTGTTCCTCGATTTGGGGTAGGACATTACCAACAATACTTTCAGTTGTGCCTACATCTCTTGGCACATTAGCAGGGGTTAAATTCCCATTGAAGGTCGAGTTGTCAACGTGAGAATTGTTGCTCACCATCTGAGCTGCAACGAAAAATGTTTTGTTGTGTGTTAGAATGATTGGTTGAGATTTTGAAATGTTCTTTTGAAATAAAAACTGAAGTGTACACAAAGCACATGAAAGTGACACGAGTAGACAATGGTTAGCACATATAAAGAACATTTGTGTTACACAAGAGCATCTTTAAAGCAACATGTTGAATGTCTAGTGTATATTATCATCTATAAAGATATTATTGTTACATACTAACTTATTCCTCACCATCATATGGAAAGTACTTTCATATTTTACAAGATTTTAAATACATGTGTAATTGAGTAGTGTTATTTATTAAATTTAATGGTAACTTGTTGGAGCTGGTAGCAAGAACATCACTTTCCGTTCTTACTATCTTTTACACATATATTTTGAATATATGACTGAAGTACTTCTCTGAGAATCGAATGCACTCAGAGGAAAAAAGAGGAATTTAATTCGACATATTAAATAACTTATAACTTTGTACCAAATTTCCTTATATCATACTTGAGATTACCTAAAGGGAAAATCTATCCTTAAAGTGTTCAACCACCGCAAGGCTTCCCCAAACCGCAACCGCACATGCACGTGGGGTAAATGATCCCCTGTTCTAAGCCATACCCACCCCCGCCAAGGGACGGCTCAATGCCTTCATAAATGAGGAATCCGTCATAGTTACCCAAATTTGAAGCCCTCATTTGTAGTAATAATAGATTTGTTTCAAGTCTTTTTTAACAAATAAAATAAAATATTGTGTCTTTCAATTTATTTGTCTTTTTTAGTTCGTTTCGAAACATTAAAGAGTGTTTTTTTTTTTTCAGTTTTTAAATTTATCTTTCACATTTCATGTTTAAGACCACAAGATTAAAAAATATTATCATATATATATATATATATATATAGTTTAAAACCATGGAAATAAAAATTTTCATTAAAAAAAAAAGAAATAACTTTGCATTTAAAAAATAACAAATTAAAAGTTAGAGCTCAGATTTATTTTTGCCTTTAGACCACTAATTAGCCTGAGCTATCAACGCCCCACCCCACACCAAAAAGTCCCTCTTTTCTATTCAGCAAGGATCATCCATCAAATTAATTCAACATTAAGCCAACTTTCACACAAACAAAATTGCAAAAGGAAAAAATCTCACAAAAAGGTTTACAAGAAATTATAGTTACCGGAGATAGAAAAACTACAAAAGAAGTTCATCTGTATCTAATAGCGATAGGTAATGATTGTTAAATTGAGAAAAAAAATCATTCTCTCTAGAAGTATCTAGCCATTGGATTTTTTACTTTAATTATAATCTAGTCTTCTTCAA
This sequence comes from Solanum microdontum, assembly GCA_036250385.1. Lineage (NCBI taxonomy): Eukaryota > Viridiplantae > Streptophyta > Magnoliopsida > Solanales > Solanaceae > Solanum > Solanum microdontum. Next base: position 8,611 of record JAJONQ010010250.1, on the reverse strand, counting down.
GAAGGAAAGGAGCATCATTGGTATCTAATTAATCCGAACTAAAAGATCAATGATAATCACCCAAACAAATATTGTTACGCATGTAACTTATCAATTAATCAATCAATTTTTCCTCAATTCAAAATTTCATAGGTTTTCTATATGACTCCCTTCGAATCTATTCGATTGTATATAAGATCTTCCTCAAACCCAAGAAATCCAATTAAACCTCTTGTTCTTAAACTATTTAGAAGGTTCATCATCGTTTGACTAATTTTAAGTGATTTTGTTAAAAGTTTAATGGATAAAAGGGCTAAGAACAAACTAAAACCAAATCAAATGCCATAGAACCTCAAACCACATTCATACACACTTTGAAAGAAAAAAATTTGTTTAATTTGAGCAGAATAATATGAAACCAAGGAAAAATGACTAAACAAAAAAGTATAGAACTCCACTTAGCGATCCTTTACACTTTTATTCAACCTTTCATCCCAAAAATTCGTAATTCAACAAAAAAAAAATCATAACCTCTGCACTTTTTATTCCTACTTTCATCCAAAAAATTCTAAATTAAAACAAAATAATCCATCTATTAAGAGAAAAAATGCAGGACAACTTACAAAGAAGAGTGTGACAGAGCGGCGGAGAGAAAATATTTCTCTTCAATCAAACAAAATGATAGAGGAAAATGAGGGAGAGAGTAATAAATATTTAATACCACACAGATTACAATAATCTAGACTCACGAATAGTAGAAAACTTAAAATAACAAATTACAACATCTCTTTTCTTTTTGGGGAGTAGAATATAAATAATGTATCTTCTAGATGAGATGCAAATTTTTCCATTCCAATTACAGTAAAAATAAAAGGCATAATACATAAAAAATAAAAAAAAACCCACTCAACTAGATCTCAGTTGGTAAGTAAGCACTCTAACTTTGATAGTGCACATATAGACACCTCAGCTTGGTATTTTAATATAAATTCCCAATGTTTCAATTCATTGATGTATTCTCAAGTCAAGTGAGACTATCTCATGTTTTTGAGCACGTCCACCATCAACCATTGTTAGGAAAAATACTACAATATTGATATTGTATAGGAATTACAATGAACAGAAACGCTTATCACAAACACTGTGTCATGGCAAGCCACTGCCTTGAAAGCGATTTCGGCCCGACTCCGGTGTAAATCTTTGTAGCCGGTCACACCCCAAAGTTCCACTGTTACTCTCAAACATGTGCACTCGTGAATGAAAGTTTGATGGTTGCCCCAAACCAATTGGCCAAAAAAAATTCTAAGAATAAGATAAGAAGAAACGAAGAAAATGTTTTTCTCTTCTTTTTGTTTGTATCGGTGTGTTATATTCTTGTTCACAAAAGGCCATGCTTATATAGGATTTGAAAAGAGGAGTTTCAAAGTGAAGAGTTAATTTGTATAACGTATTGTGAATGTTAATGGCATTAAAGGCCATTACACCACATTCTACAGAAACTCTCCTTTTTGTTTTGGAACTGAAATGTTATTCTCTTTATAATGTATTTTACAAAGAACGGAAATATTGTTATTTGCATTACACAAAATGAATAAAGGTGTGATTAATTTCACAATCCCCCACTAATGCAAAGATAAAGAGTAAGAACAAAATTTGGACAAAAGGAAGGAACATCTACTTAAGTGTCAATATCTTTCAATTTGAATTAACACATAGTGAAATGAGGCCAAAACTTAAAATTCACAAAGTGAAGTACTCTTGAACTGAATGGATATGTATTGAGACCCCCATAACACATCCTATATCCTTAAATTTTAAGCAACCTCCGCGATACAAACAAAGTGCTTTTATGGTCATGCATACACACCTTGGGTCTTATGAGTGCTCTAAAAAGACGATCTAAGTCTTTCATAAAAGGCGATCATACCTTTACACTTACATAGGTGATTCCATCAAGTCCATCTCAAATAGACCACCTTAAGGTTATAGAATCATTAAGATAAAAATAAGCTCAACCTTATAAAACACTGCCTCATGTCAAAGGGATAGAATATGTGGTGTATATTGAGGCCTAACAGGTCCATCACATTACCTCAATCAATGGTCTTTAGCCCTATCCCCCTCGACGTTTCAAGATTTATTTTCCTTCTCAAGCCCTTGGTCATAGGATCCATCAAATTTCTTTCGGACCTTACATATTCCAAGGAAATAACACCTAACAACTATTTAACTGCACCATGTCTGATGCGAATATGTCTCTTTTTTCCATTGTACACACTATTTTTGGCAAATCTAATTGCTTCTTGTGAGTCACAATGAAGAGAGACTAATGAAGCTTGTCTTCCCCACAATGGCATATCCGCCAAAAGATTTCTCAGCTACTCAGCTTCTTTCCCTACCAACTCGAGAGCAATAAATTCAGAATCCATGGTAAAACGTGCTATACAAGTCTGTTTGGGTGACTTCCATGAAATAGCACCTGCACTCATAGTAACCACATAGCCATTGGTGGAGCTAACTTCATCGTTATCAGTTACCCAGTTTGCATCACAAAACCATTCTAAAATAGCAGAAAATTTATTAAAATGCAAACACAAATTCATAGTACCTCTTAAATACTTCAGCAAGCGATGGAGATCATTACAATGTTCACTACAGGAATTATGAGTATATCTACTCAATCTACTAACAACTTAAGCTATATCAGGCCGAGTATAGTTCATGAGAAGCATTACAGCCCCAATTATTTTAGCATATTCAGTTTGCGAAACATGAAATTCTTTATTCTTCCTCAAGTGTATGCTAGGATCATAAGGAGTTCTCACTGGAACTACATCAAAACAATCAAACGTTTTCAATGTAATGAGACTGACACAAGGAGAAACCATTAGCAGTTCGTTTGATTTTCACTCCAAAAATCACATTTGCTTCACCAAGGTCTTTCATTTCAAATTTAGAAGACAAAAAGTTCTTGGTCTCATTAATAATATTCACATTAGGACCAAAGATTAACATGTCATCTACATATAAACATATAATCACACAATCTGAACCTATCATTTTAGAATAAACACATGTATTAGAGGAATTTATAACAAAGTCATTATCCGCTAATGTGATATTAAAAATTTTCATATCATTGCTTATGTGCTTGTTTTAGTCCATACAAGGAGTTTCTCAGTTTACATACTTTATCCTTTTGTCCTGGAACCACAAAACCCTCAGGTTGAGTCATATAGATCTCTTCCTCTAAATCACCAATTAGAAATGTTGTTTTGACATCCATTTGATGTACCAATAGGACACTTTGGAAGTGTTCATGGATGATTTCTCTTTGGTAGGTGACACATTTGATGATTGTTTGTTGAATTTTAGTAGGGCACTACAGAGATGCGCGGAGGCTAATTTGGTGCTTAATTGGGAGAAGTGTCATTTCGGTTAAGAAAGGCATAGTCCTAGGCCACAAGGTGTCATAGAAGGGACCGGAGGTAGACAAAGGAAAGATTGAGGTAATTGAAAAGTTGCCTTCGCCTATTTGTGTAAAAGGTATTCAAAGTTTTTTGGGTCATGCGGGATTCTATAGGCGATTCATCAAGGATTTCTCAAAAATTGCACACCCCTTGTGCAAACTGTTGGAGAAAGAGGTGAAATTTGCCTTGGATGATGCATGCTTAAAAGCCTTTGAGTGCCTGACAGAAAAGCTGGTGTTAGCCCCAATGATCATTGGCCCGGATTGGTTGGAATCATTTGAGGTGATGTGTGATGCAAGTGGTACTGCTTTGGGAGTTTTGTTAGGGCAGACGTGCAACAAGATCTTCCCACTACTAAAAAACGGCGGACTGAAAAGTGACGGACGTCGTCACTAAAAAACACGACGCTTTTGCCACGTTGTCCGTCGCTTTTTAATAAAAATAATTATTTTAAAAATTATTTGACAAAAAGCGACGGATATCATCTCTTAGTTTGTCGCTTATTTTAGCGGATTTTTGTGCCAAATATATATAATTAATAATTATTTATTTAATATATATAGTGATGCCGTCCGTCGCTTTTATTAAAAATAATTATATTATAAATTGAAATATTAACCACACTGTCCGTCGTTTTTAACTTATTTTAAGATATGAATTTTTTTGTTATAGCGACGGACAACATCTTTATGTCCGTCACTTCTTGGTCAAAATACTTGGTCAACTATTTTAAAAAGCAACGGATGGTGTCTTTTAGTCCGTCTCTTTTTGGTCAAAATGTTGGTCAACTATTTTTTAAAAAAGCGACGGACATAGAGACGTTATCCGTCGCTTTTCATTAAATATCTAAAATAGAGATGCGATTTCCCCCATTTCCCCATTTCCCTATTTCTGAAAACTCTCCTCCTTCTCTCCACTCCTCACCGCCACCACTGCGTTGTTGCTGCCGTCGGGACCGCCGCGAGCCAGCCGCCGCCTGCTTCTCCTCTCTCTTCAATCTCTCCTTCTCCTTTAAGGTTAGGGTTTAATAATTCAACAATTTTTTTTTCCAAATTGAGCTATATTTTGATTTTGTTAGCTATTTAATTGTAGTTAGTTTATTGAATTTGTGTTTATTGATTGTTAGTTTGAATTAGGGATTATTAGTTAGTGAGTGAATTTGTGTAATTTTAGGATTAGTTTGAATTAGGGTATTTTAGGAGTAGTTTTTGAATTTGGATTTTAGGACTAGCTAGTTTGAATTAGAGATTTTGGGAGTAGTTTGAATTAGGGTATTTAAAGACTTGTTTGAATTTGGCTATTTCTTGAGTTAATTAGTTTGATTTTGATATTTTAGGACTAGTTCGAATTTGTTATTTTAAGATTAATTTGAATTTTGAATTTAGGACTAATTTGAATTATATTTGAGATTTTAGGACTAATAGTTTGAATTTGGGATTTTAGCACTAGTTTGATTTTGGGATTCTAGGACTACTTTGAATTTGTGATTTTAAGAATAGTTTAAATTTGGAATTTAGGACTTGTTTGAATTATATTTGAGATTTTATGACTAATAGTTTGAATTTGAGATTTTAGGACTAGCTAGGTTTGAATTTGGTATTTTAGGGATTTGAATTACAACTTAATTAGATTTTATAATTAATTATAACTTGAACTTAATTAGGAATATGAACTTGAAATCTTGTTGATCTTAATTAAATTTGGAATTTTAGCACTAGCTAGCTAGTTTTGCATTTGGGATTTTATAAGGGATTTGAATTACAACTTAATTAGAACTTATAATTAATTATAACTTGAATTTACTATAAGTTGAACTTAATTAGGAATATGAACTTGAAATGTTGTTGACCTTAATTAATTAGAACTTAATTTTTATTCTTATTAGAACTTGGATTTTATTTGAACTTAATTGGAATTTTGCAGTACTTGAAAATCTTATTGACCTTAATTAATCTGAACTTAAATTAATTAGAACTTTATTGAACTTAATTAATTTATATTAACTTGAAAACTTAATTAGGAATTAATATAAACTTAATTTTGAACTTAACTAGAACTTGAACTTAATATATTTGAACTTAATTAATTAGTATTCATTAATTAATTAAGCTTTAACTTTGTAGATCTTGAAATGTAGTATTCATATTAAAAATATAAATTAGTTTAATGTAGTAAAATTATTATTTAATTTATTAATATAATTGAATATCTATATATTTGTAGATGGATCATCGTTTGTGGATGTATAATAAGCATTATGAAACAGGTGCTGGTTTGAAACCTGAGTTTATTGACGGCGTTAGAAATTTTATTGAACATACAACGAAACTTGACATTTTCAAGAATAATGGATTGGTTAGGTGTCTTTGTAGTGCATGTAGGTGCTTAAATTTTTTTGAACCAGATACAGTCATGGTTCATTTGTACCGTAATGTATTTAAGCCTAGATATTTTGTATTGATTGATCATGGAGAAAGAGATGGATTGAATGGTATGTTTTATAATTCGATGCCTGTGGATGAATATAATATGCTTGCACCACATGGTCAAATTAGGGTTGAACATGATGATAGGGTTGAACAAGATAGGGTTGAACATGATAGGGTTCATGAAATGATCAATGATGCTTTCGGGGTTCAAGGTGGGATGGAACCCGAACAATATTTTGATGAAGCTCCTAATGAAGAAGCAAGATGCTTCTATGATCAATTAGAAGAATCTAGTCATCCACTATGTAAAGGGAGTCCTCATCCTACTTTGTCAGTTGTGGTTAGATTAATCAATATTAAATCAGATAGGAATGTTCCTAATGTGTTTATGGACTCAATGGTTGATCTTTTGGGTGAACTAGTTAATCCGAAGTTTAACATACCTAAGAATTTCTATCGGGCCAATCATTTGGTTTCCAAGTTAGGATTGACGTATGATAGAATTCATTGTTGTGTTAATGGTTGCATGTTGTTTTACAAGACTCAAAGTGAATTAGAAAATTGCAAGTTTTGTGGACATGCTCGTTATAAGAGGACACTGGCTGGATAGAAGGTCCCAGTTAAGGCGATGCATCATCTACCTCTTATTCCTAGGTTAAAGATGTTGTATGCATCAACGATGTCTGCCCCACATATGAGATGGCATTGCGAATATAAAAGGCCACCGGGTGTCTTGTCTCATCCATCTGATGGTGAAGTATGGAAGCATTTTGATAATGTATACCCTGATTTTGCTAGTGAACCAAGAAATGCTAGATTGGGGTTGTGTGCAGATGGCTTCACACCATTCTCTAATGCTGCTTTGCCTTATTCATGTTGGACGGTATTTGTTACTTCGTATAATCTTCCTCCTGAAATGTTCATGACCAGTCCCTACATATTTCTAAGTTGTGTTATTCCAAGTCCTCGTAATCCAATTTTTTTTATTGATATCTATCTACAACCATTGATAGATGAGCTCAAACAATTGTGGGTTGAAGGCGTTTTGACTTATGATATATCAACTAAGCAGAATTTCGTTATGCTTGCTTCATTAATGTGGACTATTAATGATTTTCCTGCATACGGGATGTTGTCTGGTTGGATGACAACTGCAAAGATAGCATGTTCGTATTCCATGGAAAATAGTAAGGCATTCACTTTAAAGCATGGCAGAAAAAATACATGGTTTGATTGTCATCGCTAGTTCTTGCCAATGGACCATGAGTTTAGAAAGATGAAAAATGCATTTAGGAAAAATAAGATTGAAAGTGCCTCCCCACCCCTATTACTCACAGGGCATCAAATTTGGGAGAAAGTTTCTCAATTAACTTAAGTTACAGAAGCTTCACCTTCTAGACTTCCTAGCTATGGTGTTGAACATAATTGGACCAAACAAAGCATATTTTGGGAGTTGCCATATGGGAAGGACAATGCATAATCTTGATGTGATGCATATTGAAAAAACTTATTTTGACAATTTGTTTAACACAATGATGGATGTTAAGGGTAAGACAAAAGACAATCGAAAAGCTAGAATGGACATAAAGGAATATTGTAGGAGAAAAGAGTTATGGCTGCAAGAATTACAAAATGGTAAAATAGTTAAGCCCAAAGCCAACTTTTCATTCACATTGGAAGAGAAACGTGAAATTTGTGAGTGGGTTAAAAATTTGAGGATGCTGGAGGGCTATGCTTCGAATTTAGGAAAGTGGGCAGACATGAATGAAGTAAAATTGATAGGTATGAAAAGTCATGATTGCCATGTGTTCATGGAAACTTTAATTCCTATCGCTTTTAGCCATCTACTTGGAAGGATATGGAAACCAATCACAGAGATAAGTCTTTTTTTTAAAGATTTGTGTTCTGGAAAGTTGTTGGAGAGAAGTTTAGACAGGATGGAAGAAAATAAATATTCTTGTTATTACTACTAAGTTGGAGAAGATATTTCCATGTGGTTTCTTTGATGTGATGGAGCATCTTCCAATTCACCTTGTACAAGAGGCCCGCCTCGGAGGTCCAGTTCAAACAAGATGGATGTATCCATTTTTAAATATTCACCAAGTCTTTTATTAACATATATACATGTAGAAAAATTGGCAGTTCCAAACAAACAATTAAGCAAAGGGGAAAGATCGAAGGATCAGTTGTTCAAGGTCATATTAGGAGACAAACTGGTGATTTTTATTCTTATTACTTTGGTGATGATGTGTCATGTAGGAGAAACAGGCCCAATCGCAATGATGAAGGCAATATTGATCCTTTATTTCCACCGCTATCAATTTTTAATCAAAATGGTCGAGGATCTAAAGAGCATGAAAAGCGAGGCTTCACTAATATGGAAATGCAATCAGTTGTGACACATATTTTGCTTAATTGTCCAGAGATTCAATCATATCTCAAGTAAGTGTTATTAATATGTTATCAAATTACATACTAATAAGTGTTCATTAACTAATGAAATACTTGAATGTAAAATGATTAGCTTGTTCGTAAACACATGGGGTAATGAAGCCATCTATACAGAATTTTCCAAATGGCTAACAAACTATGTAAGTGTGCAAGCTTACATTGAATCACTAAGTATTTAATAATTTATTCATGTTATACTAAATTATATTACTTGAAATAACAATCACGTAGGCTTACGATGAATACTCAAGTGTCCAACATTTGCAATTAGTGAAAGAAGTA
>JAJONQ010010246.1:0-13280 GCA_036250385.1 Solanum microdontum | reverse complement strand
ACGACCCTAACTTGTTTAATAAGATATTACCTATTGTACCAACTCCGTTACCGCAGAGTAATTTGATAGTAGTAGTGTATAATATTTGAAGTGAGAAAGTTAAAAAGGTACAAGTACGTTTTTCTTACTTTGTGTGCATACGTGCATTTCCACGTAGAAAGTCATTAACATAAAAAGCATAGCAAATCAAACAAAAGTGAATTTCAAACTTGTCAGAGATTTTCACGTGCAAAAGTATTTTTAAAATTTTACCATATGATATTAATTCTACATTTTACCAATTCTTATTTGGACTTTGACCTTCCAACAACTACTACCAGTATTAGTCGTGTAATTGTTTTTTTCTACTTTTGTATTGAATTTCTGATTAATTTAAATTTGTGTTGGAAAACGCTACTATGATGATGGATGATTAGTTAAAATTGTAAAAAAATATATATATATTTTAATTTATTTAATAATTTTGATTTAATATGAAATTGAAATAAAGCATAAGTCATAATTTACCTTCTAAATTTATCATGATATTTTATTTAGATATTTAAATTAAATTTTATTTTAATTGAACATCTCAGCTTTTAATAAAGTGTTTCAATTACATATCTTCGACTCATATTTTGAACTTTTCTTTTGTATGTGTTTTCAAGTTGACTACATAAATTAAAATACAGGGATGGCTCGATGTATTTGGAGGCCTAAAGCGAATTTTCAATTAAAGGCCTAAATTTTTTTTAGCTATCAATTATTATATAAATTATTAACATTATTCTATAAGTAATAAGTTGACAAAACTGCTTATAAGCTTCTTCTTCTTTTTGTTTAAAAACACATAAAATAAGTCAATCTAAACAGGCTTGTAATTCACTTTATCCAAAATATGATTTTTACTATTGATTCATATTTTTGATAGAGTTGTAACTTACATATAGTATAAAAGGGGTCTAGAAAATTACAATGTGAGAGTTAGTGAAGAGAATGCAGAAGACAAAACAAATTTTTTCTTGATTTCTTCTATTTGATTGAGGTTAAGGAGAATAAAATAATATATATTTTTTAAGAAAAATACATTTATCTTAGATAATTAATTTTTTCTATAAAAAAATTAACACATAATTTATTGTGGTAAAAATTAGAGGCCCCCTAAAATTGGGGGACTAAGGCATATGCCTAATTTTTATAAGCATTGAGTCGGCACTATTAAAATATGATACATTTTTTTTAATATACACATTTGTCTCAATAAGCCGTAAAATGACAGACGTTTTCTAGTTTGAAATTGATGTGTATAATTAAGAAAATATATATCATATTTCATGTGGTTAACTTACTACCTAATAAACCAATGAAAACACACATAACTTCTTTTCTTTTTTGAAATCTGAACCGAAAATGTTTAATTAGACCACTTTAATAAAAATTGAGGTATTAAATGAAAATTCAATTTAGTCCAGATATTATTAAAAAATATTCTAAAAAATTTAAGAAACTTATTATATATCAAGCTTAAAATAAAAGAGAAAATAAGATACTTTTAAACTCCGAAAAATGGACATAAAAAGGAGAGAGGGGCCGCACGGGTGGAACAAGACTTTGTTGGGCTCTGTCTTTTCTTGCTGCTTCATACTGCTCATGACTGTCCCTCCCACCCACCGGCCTCCTCTCCCGAAACAACGAAATAATACGATAACTGAAATATTATAAATAATTAATGACAATGCATATTCAAAAAAATAAAATTTTATAATGGTCATCAAATTCGATTGATATTAGACTTCTAGCTCTAGCCCTACTATTAACTGTAAAAAGTGCCAACACTTTCACCCTTGGCTGAAAGTTTCGGGTTCGAGCCCTGGGTATGGAAAAAATCATGTTGAAAGCGCAAAAAAAAAACTGTAAAAAGTGGTCTCGCGTATGATATTTGCACAATAACTAAATGTAATTTAATTAAGTTAATTAAAAATATACTAAATGTAATATATATTAATAGAAAATAGAAGTAGTTATTTTATATTTATTGATTTAACTTATATAAACAAGTTTTGCCCTCACAATCAACTAGTCTATCTATCCTCCATAGTTTTACTTCCTTTTAGTTATTTCGGTTATCATATTACTTATTATTGGTATAATATAATATTATTTATCTGTCTTATTTTATATGACTTATTTTTCTTTTTAATCCGTCTCTATTTAATAACAATTTGATTCTAAATAGTCCATTTTATTATTAATGAAATGATTTATAGTCATACAAATATTTATGATTTATTTTAGACCACAAGTTTGGAAAGTCTTTTTTTTTTTAAACTCCGTGACATGACAAATTAACTCATATAAATTAGGACGAAGTTATGCTTTTCACTCATCCGAACCGTTATGTTTTTTTTTTAGTCGAGAATCTTTCAGAACACTCTTTTATCTTCAACAAAGTAGGATATAATGTCTGTGTACGTATCATCTTCTTTATTTAATCGATAAAATTATACTGAATATGTTATTATCAGTATTATCTACTCTCCATAGGCACGTTCCACTAAGGATTCTTGCTGTCGGTTTAATTACTCCCATATCTCTAGCTTTTCACATCTTCTATTCTCATATTCATACTATATACCAAAAAAAGAAATTTTAAAAAAATGTTTTCATGTAGCACTTCCATGATTTTAGCATAATTTTATTATTTAAATATTTTTTTGAAATAAATTAAAATAAAAGTATAACAAAGATCGAGGAAGTGGTATATACATTGGAATACTGGTTTGTTCAAAAAACAACAAATAAATAAATAAGTGAAATCTCATAGTGGAGAATAGTTAGTACTAGGAATCACCTTAAACGATATTAACAATATTATTATTAATAGCAATAAATACTAATTAACAATGCAACTCTCCACTATGTTACTTTTAAATGTATTATTTTTTATTAGGAAAAAAGGTCTGAAATATATCCGAATTTTGGCCGAAATTGTTGTAACAATACCAATCCTTGGAAAAGACCTTTTACCCCCTGGACTATTTAATAGTGTATTTTAAAGGTATATATGTACTCATGTGGACATCATAAATATTTCATCATTATAAACAGTAACGTGTCCACGTGGGCACATATATACCTTTAAAATACACTATTAAATAGTGCAAGGGGTAAAAGGTCCTCCATAAAGTTTGATAACGTAACAGCAATTTCGGCCAAAATTGGAGTATTTTTAGACCCTTTTATTACAATTTTAATTAATATATAAACAATTTCATATTCTTTATTTGTTGAAAATTTGTGCTTCTTTACAATTCAATTTTGACTTCCAGAAATTGGACCACTACTTATATATATACACACACATATATAATCTACTATATATCGGTACTCCCTCTATGACATTTATGTATAGGCAGTATATATTTAATTGATAATGGATTTTAACAAATGTAAAAAACAAGATTTTTAATATATGTCAAAAAATAATCTTAAAAAATCAAATTTATAATCTAAAATATGCTATAATATTTATAAAGTTCTAAAACATGTGATAAGTAGTATAAAATAAAAAAGTTTAAAAAGTTTCAAATATATAAAAATGTATTCTGTTAGATTTTTTTTACAAATATTGTTATATAAAATGAACGAAAGAATATTGATTTAATACTTGTACAATTTACCGTAAAAAAATATTATATGTTTTTTTCCACGGCTCGATACGTTATGAACATGATTACTCAATAGATGTGTTGATAAGAGATATATCCAATGAAAATTAATTGAAGTACACATAAATTGATCTGATCAATATCGTAATAATTTTTATTTTATTTTTTGTGGTAAGGATGAGAAGTTGTCTTTCAATAGATATGGAGAAAAAAGGGTAAAGAAGAAAGATGCTTAGCTTTCCAATTGATTTAACGCCAAATAATGCCAATTATTTCCACATCATACTCGTGTGAGTTTGTAACTTCGAGACTGTAAAAGAGAATATTGTGAACATAAATTAAACTTTTATATTCCCTAAAAAGGGAATATTGTTGGTCGCCAAAATAAGTATCGCTTTAACAAAATAAAATTATTCTCGAATTAGCAAGTAAAATGTTATCTCAAAATAATTGTTCTTTTTAGAAATTCAAGATAAGAAATAATAGTTATTTCGGAATATATCTTTGTATTATAGAATTATTTCTTTTTAAAAATGTTTAATTTTCAAGAAACATCTAATATAAATAAGGGTAACTTAGTGAAATGTACCTTTTTTTTAAAATAAGTGTGAAATGAGCTAATAGGATATTTATTTTCGGATGGATGGAGTAAGGATCAAAGTTGCACATATTCTTTCATGGAGAATTTTAAAAATTAAATAAACCTCTATATTTCATTTTAAAAATATTTTGGCCCTCAAAGATAATAATTATAATAGTAATTGAAAGGACTTGAGGCATTATTGATTTGCTTTTTATTGTTACAAAAAAAAAGAAGCAAAATATTGTGGGACAGACAATCTAAAGCAAATAGTTTAAATGATTTTTGGGCCTGTCTAGTTTTATGTTAACAGTGATTCAAGATTGATTAGAATGTCTGAATTACAAAAACATTTTTAGTTGGTGTTTGGGAAACAAATAATTATAAAGTTACAAAAATAGAATTATTTCTTTTAAAAGTGTTTAATTTTCAAGAAACATCTACTATAAATAAGGGTAACTTAGTAAAATGTACCTTTTTTCTAAAAATAAGTGTGAAATGAGCTAAAACGACATTTATTTTCGGATGGATGGAGTAAGGATCAAAGTTGCACATATTCTTTCATGGAGAATTTTAAAAATTAAATAAACCTTTATATTTCATTTTAAAAAGATTTTGGCCCTCATAGATAATAATTATAATAATAATTGGAAGGACTTGAGGCATTATCGATTTGCTTTTTATTGTTACAAAAAAAAAGCAAAATATTGTGGGACAGACAATCATCATAATAATTGTTTTACACAAGCTAATATTTTGTTTTGTAGAATCCTCTTATTAACCCAATGGTTAACTAATTAAGTACCTTATACCCTTCATAGTTTCTATGGCAAAAGACACAAAAAAAATAAAAAAAATAGTGAAACACCAAAACTAATCCTCACTAGCGTCATAAAAATCCATTTACATATATTAAGAAAAAAAAAGTGATGAAGAAGAAGAATGATTTATCAAATGTTCAAGGAAATGTGAAGCAACAATGATTAGAAATGACAGTTCAGTGCACGAAGCATTCTGCATTCTTGTAGCATTTGAAGAAAAGTCGTATAGGAATATGAAATAAACAATCAATACATACACTAACACAATCATTAGTTATTGATTCCACGACTCAAAGTTTTAACATATAGATCATACTGAGACGATTTTACTATGAAGCAATAATGATGAACCAAATCAAGAATCTAAGATTGAAGAGTACTAAAGTAAAAACCAAGAAGGCTTCATATATCAATATAATCAAGCAAATTAGAAATACAATTTTATTTTTTTTAAAGAATGAGCTATAAGTTCCAACTTTTTTGAGGATAAATAATATATATCAACATACTCTTAAATAATGATATCTCTAAGTACACCTTCTATACAAATCTTCAAATCTTCATAGCTTCAAACATTCATTCTTTCCTCTCATGCCAACACACAAGCATAGCAATGCATCTTCTTACAATATAAAACTTAGCCCTTTGCTTCTTTGCTATATGACTACACTTTTTTCCAAATGATTTTGTTGAGTTTTGTGATGAATTATTAATGTTGGAGTTGTGCTCTTCATCACTTTCTCTAATTGGTTCCATATGAATATATGAAACAAAAACAAAAAGAAGGAAAGCTATTTATACTACTACTTCTGCAAGCTGCAGCTTGTGGCAGTGGATATATATATAAATATAATATAATTATTTACTTTATTTTATACTACTATTGATTGGAGACTTTGAGTTACCCTTGTTTTAGTCTTTTACTATTTTCATCTAGTACTAGTACATTTGGTTGATCTACAATGTGTACAAATTTACCAATTGCAATATTATGCTAGATAAAAATGGTTCTTTTGATTTTACTATTATATATTCTCTTGGTCCCATACTCCCATTTGATATGTGACTGTGTTTTACTGTTTACGAAAAAATAATTGGCTTTTGAAAATTTTGCAGTAGAATCGGAATTTAGGGTTAAATTGTTTTTACGATTAATAACATTTTTGATCCCTCGGTTTTGGTAAATTATGATTTGTTCATTGTAATTATATTTGTCTAATTAAGCATATTTTATCTCTTTGCTTGTGAAAAATCATAAATTTTTAAAAATATTAATTGTTCTGTCGTTTAATTACTCATATGTTATATTAAAGTTTGTATTGTTTCTTTAAATGCGAGAATAATTTACCTTGAAAATAGTCAAAATATAATATATTTCCTACATAAAAGAATCAAAGCATACATTTTAACTTATTGAAGGTTAATTAATTATGTTTCCTTTTTAATTTTTTTGGGTCAAATATTACCAGAATTAAAATAAGAATTTATTGATAATTGACACTACTAAAATAGGGCCTTTTTGGCGAATACAATCAATTTTAAAGGACTATCGACTAAATGAAACACCCTATCTTTTAGTAGTACGAGGGACTAAAAGTGCTATTATTCCTTATTCCGAATTGTAAAAACTTGTTCTATTTTTTTAAAACTAAAAATAAAAGTATATCATATAAAATATAATAATAAAAAGTAATATTATTTTTAAATTTTGATGGTATCTTTTTCTTGGTCAAGTTTCTTGAAGTCTAAATTTATACCTTTTCACACATGATGAGTTAATATGAAAGGGTTAATCTTTGATAAATATAGGACTATGATATTAAGTCAGGGCTAATTGGTACCATTGGTTCGATAAACAGACAACATCTGTAAACAGTACTACAAGTACCCCATTTTGACTGAATTAATATTCTGACCGTTTCAATTTGTTCATCTTATTTATTTTTTAAGCTATTTTTAAAAAAAATTATGGCTCTATAAATAAATGTTATTCGTTCTAACATAGTAACATTCATAATGTAATTCTATGGGCTTTGAAAGTTTTGTCTAGGGAGGAATTGGTGGGACACAAGTGATACGCTATCATTTGTATGAACCTCTTTGTAATTCGAGTGAATTGGGTGAAGTTATTTCTTTCTATATTTTGTACTCTCATATTTATATAGTGGATTGTTCATATCCTTTGTGGATGTAAGTCGGTTAACCAAACCATATTAAATCTTTGTGTCTTATGGTATATTTCTCGTTTGGCCTCTTACTCGTGGTCTTTCGAGGTTTGCTTTGTTAACTTTCGTATGATCCACCTAATTATTTCGGTCCTACAAGTTCTAACTTTCTACATGACATGTTTAAGATCATAAGATTAAAAAACATATTTTACGTATCTTTAGTTTTAAGATCACAAGATTCAGAAGTCTTCTTTATTTTTTCAAACTTTGTTTTGGATAATTATGAGCTTAATTAGTTAGATGGTTGGTTAGTCGTCTTAACTTTCAGAGTTTAATTCTCCATATTGTAATTTTCTATTTATGCAAATTAAAATCAGACAAATAAATTAAAGAGCGCATTAATTATGGTTTTGGCCTTATTATTGCTGTGAAAATTGATGCCAAAGCTGCAACTTGCAAAGCTTTTTGTTCACTGCTTCTACTTTTTGGTCATGGTCTTTTAACTGTTACTGTACTATAAATGTGTGTTGCAAAATTTTTCCACGTTATTTCCTTTTAAAAATATGTTTAAATTACATTTGGAAAAGACAACTGGCGGTCGTTGGGCATGGTATGATATGGTACGGTATTTAAAAATTTTGATACCATAACTTCGGTAGGTATCTAAAGTACTATATCATTACCCTACCAAATTAGCTTGATATGATTTGATATATTTAATTTTAATTTCGATATTTTACAATATGATATTCAATAACTATAATTTATTTGACTTTGATTTACATATATTTATAACTCTCCATACGATTCATTTAGCCAAAAAAAAAAAAAAACAAACTGTTGAAGTAGGGGAATTAGAGGCATGTTCACGTGTACAATCTGTAAGACCATATTAAATATCTACCCTTTTTTGTTGACCAAATTAAATACCTTTCAAACTTCACTGTGCACGTGCTTATATTATTAAAGTAAAAAAAAAAGAAAAAAAAAACAGCTCTTAATTAAATATATATCCATTTATTTTTACTTGTCTATAATAAAATTTTATATGTTTCTTAAGAAATAATACATAAAATATGTATTTTTATCATAATGTCCATATTGATTGGTGTATTTATAAGTAGTTAATATTAAGTGTAAATAAACAAAAAATTATCTTTATCTTGATATGCTGAAGTGAACAAGTAAAACCTTTTAGTATATAGTTAAAACTTAATAAGAATTGAATAAGTTGAAGTATAACTTTCATTTCAACTCATTTAAGCTTAAGGAACTTTGATCCATTCACATTCAATTCATCTTATTTGTTCATATTCAATCTAACTTGCCTATTTAACACCTCTGATAAGCATTAAAATACGAATACCAAATTTCGAACCGAAACAAAAGAACTTTGAGTTACCAAAGCACTTTAGTACGTACAACTTAAGTTCAAAGGTAGTCCAACTTACATTACTATGCAAAAAAAAATAAAAAATGATAAAGATTTGGAAAGATTTGTCAAAACAAAACTAGTTTCAAGAACACTATTGTGTACTGTGCCGTGGGCGTGGGTGGGTTGGGGGATATGAAAAATAAAAGGTAAAATCTAATAAAGGATGCATTTGGTATGAAGACAAATATTTTTAACACAATAAATCTTTTTTTATTTTTTTTTATTTTTGATAGATAAGCAAAAAAATATTATTCTAAAAATATTTGTATATAATTGAGACAAATAGAACTATGGGAGGTCACTACAATAAAAGAAAAATTTAGTCGTAATAGATTTTACTTAATATTTATGTAAAGATATGTAGCAAAGCAAATAAGTTTACATCATTGCATATGGGGCCACTAAAGCCTTTAGTGGAACTTAAATAGAGTGTTAGTTAATATTACTCTATATATTATTACCGTTAAATATAATACAACAACAATCATATTATAAATGCAAAATTCATTATTTATTGTAATGGGTGAGCATGGGTAGATAGGGGTGTGGAATGGTGGAAATGAGGGCTATGGGGTGGGGTGAAGATAAGGTGTGTTGGAACACTAGTGAAATTTATTTTTTCTATTTTCATTAGAAAAGTCGTTTTCCTCAATTTTAAGAAATTTGTTTTCCTCGAGAAAATATTTTCAAAATATTTGACCAATCAAATATGGAAAAATTGAAAAATATTTTTGAAACCAAGCACACCCAAAGAGCTGCATTTTATTCGCCTCTCAGCCGATAGGAATTAGGACTATATTCTTCCATCTTTAATTAGAGGTCTCAAATTTAAACACTAAATATAGAATATTTTTGTCTTTGTAAAGGTACATTTTACCCTCCAATATGATTTTTTTTTTTTATAAGAATCCAAATTTTTTTGCATCTCAACATTAATATCGAGCACTAGATGAGAACTCGAATTTTTTTTTGGTCAATCACAAGTTTTATAAAATACTACTTTAATCTAAAATTGGTTTCAAACTACTATTTCATGATAAAGAAACTATATAATTATACAAATATTTCTACCATATTCGTTGATTCTCTTTTTAATTTGAAATAATTGCATTTTATCTTACTATTTAATAATTTCATACAAGATTTCAAGACAGATACATGTGAATCACAATAGATACACTTTATCTACATGTATCTAGTGTGATTCGCATATATTTGGGATACCGGATATGCGAACAAAATATGAGAGTGGTGAGTAAGTTGGAAGTTAATTAGCAAGCGAGATTTGTCTATGTATCCCAATTATAAATACATGCAAATTACACTAGATACACAATATATACATGCATCTAGTGCTATTCATATGTATTTGGGATACCAGATACACGAAAGATATGAAAGTGGCGGGAGAAGTGGGAAGGAGGCGAGTAAGATTTATCTATGTACCCTAGATACATGTGAATCCACTTGGATACCATATCTAGAACAAATTATATCTGATTTTCACTCATTAATTTTGATATACATATATCTGGACACACCAAAATTTGGTAAGATTCGTAATACTACAAACTAGCATTATATAATTAATCAGCTCCTAAACTAGTGAAGTTTACCTAAATTACCCATTCATGATCCAATAGTAAGTCCATCTGACCAACATATATTGGGCTGAAAAGTCGGACCAAAACCTTTAAGGCTCAAGCCCAATTTCGGCCCATATATCGATTTCACACATATGTTCCTCTTTTAGGCTAATCATTGAGATCTAAACTTCTTAAAAATAATTTAATGTGATCTAATATATTTTAATAAAAATTTAAATTTGTTAAAAAAAAAACTTTAGAACGTGGTATAGAAGAGAGGAAAAGGACGATTAGTGATTAATCAGTTTGAAAAATTAAGAAATAACACACATGTTACAATAAAAAAAAATCAAACTATTTAAAAAGAATTATGCGTTTCTCCTTGCAAAAATGAATTTGTGGCCATCCACGACTTGAGGAAGTCTAGGTGATGCAAAGTGTATTCTCTGTACAAATTCTATATCCGTCATATTATGGTAAAAAAAACTTGTTATTTTTTATACTCATGATGATGTATTTATACGTTACAAGTATGGTATACGAAAAAAATAAGTTATTGAATTAATGGACTCGACCCAATAGCAATTTCTATGTTATTGTCCCCCCCATGTATTGTAAATTACTGGGCCATAAGCAAGTAATCAACTACTAATTAGGTGAAGAGTCAAAAACAATTATTGAGTGTCCAATTATTACAAACAAATGAACAGTATAAGTGAATTTTCTTACTATGTCTTGTTTGCTTCTTTATTAGTATATTATTTTGGTGTCTTAGAAATAATCTAAATCAAAATTAAATATTAATCTTGTGAGGGGTCAATATTTTGGTTGTTATTCAAAAATAGTTACTATGAATTATGATCTCTCAATGAATTAATATAAATCTTTCAATGTTTGGTTGAAAGATATGTTTTTGATATGCAAAATCTCAATTTAGATTTTGTTCTTTTTAAATATATAATTAAATAAACAAAGATGTATTACCTATACTATCTAATAGTTAATATTCTTTTAAGGACATATACCATTCTTTTAAATAGAGATTTGCGAGTTTCAAACATCTATTTAAACATAAAAAAGTATACCATAAAAAAATTTGTTTAAGATATAATTAAGTAAATAAAAGAGCTTTCTGTCGCACTTCTCTATTAACTACCACAAGGAAAAACTATTCATTCTCTATACTACATATGCATTTTTTTAAATTTCTCCTTGTTGACACCCAATTTTGGACCTCCACAATATATATTAATCATCGTGCTTCTTAAATTTCAAACGATTTCAAACAATTGACATTATAAAATTAAAAATAAAATAAAATAAAATTATTTTAAATAGTTGTCACTTTTTATAATTTTAAAATAATGTATAGGTTTTACATAATTATGTATATAATTGGTATATTTTATGAATATTTGAAATTGTCTCAAAAGATTTTAGTTTTAGTTAAATATTTTGTCAATTGGTTTGGTTTAAGTAATAGTTTATATTTTTTAAATTAATTAGTTTACAATTAAGTTAATTATTTTGTTTTGTTAAGATTATTCTTATTAATTCATCTTATTTAACTTTAAGCCGATTTTACCAATTAAATTCAAATTGACTAAGTTTTAAACTTAAATTGATTAAGTTTGCAATCTAATTGGTCATTTGTCTAATTCAAATCCAACCATCTATTTCTCACCTCATTTCAACCCATTTAAAGGACCAGCTTTGGGCCATTTTAATCCGGCCCAACAGCACAACCCCCTTTTTAAATTCTCAGCCCACTCTTAATTCCATTTTCTTGTTTTCCAGCCCACTCTCTTTATTTCCAGCAGCCTACCATTTCAGCAATACATACAACGATTCAACAACAATACCAAGACACACGACCCATCTTCTTTACTGCAAACCCAGTACTGTTCCAGCAGTACATTTCCAGCACTTGCTAGCACGCGGAATTTGTCCCTGTGGCCGCGAGATCATACCACGTCGACGCCCAAGGAAAATGCTTTGATCTGGAGCGCCAATTCGCCGCCCTTTCCTCTTCCGTAAAGGGTTGAAACTTCAGGGAAAAAGTGTGTGTCCGAAATGGTGAAAGGATTTGGATTTTGAATTTTCGAAATGGTCCCTTTCTCATTCGATCTTTCACCCGAATTCCCCCCAAAAATCGTGCCCTTTTTTTCCTCTTATTTAAACCACCTCTTTATTCATTGTTGAGGGGATGGGAGATTTTAGTTGGAATTTGAGAGGAACACAAAGCTACTAGTCAAAGACTTTAGTATAAAACATTTGGAGAGAAAAATTGCAAAAAAAAAAAGTTGGGAAAAATAGTCAAAAAATATATAGAGAAAGGAACAGAAATATAGTCTATTTCGAGTATAGCAAATAGGCGCAAAGGAGTTTCTTGCTTGTTCATTGTTCGTCTGAGTTTGTCGTAGTTCCGTCGTTGGTAGAAGTAGCTGCTTCTCTGCTCGTGCTGTCTCAGCTCGCTGCTCCGAAAGAGGTAAAATGATTTTCTTTACGTCTCTTTGGTTTTACATCTCTAATGTCAAAATATCCCGCACCTTGTTATAAGTAAGCTTCTCGTTTCTTCATGTCGCTTTAGCCTTGCTTCTGGTTATGGTCCAAAATGTTCGATTTCCGATTGGTTGTTTCTCATTGTGTGTTCGTTTTCTTCGTTATACAGTAGTGGCATTTTTAGATCTCCCTATTCCATTTTGTTGTTCTTATTTAGGTTGAAAAGGCCCCATGGAAAATGTTTTCTTCTACCTTGCTAAAGCCCATCTATATTTCAAAATATGGCTACTACTTGACAGTTTTTTTTTTTCCTTAATATATATGAATGTTCCTACTGCTTCAGTTTAGTGTTGGACCTTAGTTTTGTTTATTTTGATTTTTTCAGCATTTTATCCATGTACATGTTTACTTATTTGGGTCTAGTTCTAGATTAGTAGTCTAATTCGATTTCCTTTTAGCTAAAAGTCATATTTTGGAGCAACATTGTTTTAGACTGATGAGTTTGTCATAAAGTGTGAATTTCGTTTATATATATATATAT
>JAJONQ010010241.1:0-10905 GCA_036250385.1 Solanum microdontum | reverse complement strand
TTCACGCTAGGGCTTGGAGAAAAGAGAAGGAAGTTCAAGATTTGCCAAGAACGTTCAAGAATTGCTTGTGGATTTCGTCGGGGGTGATCCCTATTAAGGTATGTGAGATCTTTTAGTGATGGTTTAGATCACCCACACACCAACTTGTTTCAATTTAGCGATTTTGGGTTGTGTACATGTTAAAAAGTGAAGTTCTTGAAGGACATCATTAAGTTCTTGATTGGTTGTGTTGTTGAAGTTTCTTGTTGATTTGATTCGTGTTTTCGGGTGGATTTTCAAGTTAGATCTGTTGTATTTCAGAGTCGCTACTTGGAATTGAGTTTTGGTATTCCAAGTCACCTTATTTAAATCCCTAATCAAAAAGAAATTTGACTCTTTATTTTGTTTGGTCTGCGAAAATAGAGATCGGGTAAGGAATTCTGTTGAACGAGGGGAAGGTATTAGGCATCCCACGAGTCTTGTGGTTCTAGCACGGTCGCTTTATTGACATTTGTATGACTTGACTTAATTTTTGGATATTATATTATATTATTAGCTTTATAATAAATTGTTATTTACCCTCATTCTTTGATTTATTTTAAATATATGTAAAACTATCTTATTTTATTAGTGTATGGACTTTTCATACATTTTTTATTATTTATTTATTTATTTTCATGCTTTCAACATTTGTTTGTTTCTTAATTTCTTTTCCTTCTTTTCTCATGTATTTGTAATTTATTTTTGTTATATTATTATGGATAGAATATATAGATGCATCTAATTGTTAGGAATTAAAATTTATGTAGGAATGAGATTTTTAGTGTTTGGGTAATTTTAGGATTTTTTTTTGTTAGATTTAAAATAAGAAATAAAATTTTATGGAATTTAGAATTAGTTTTAGAAAGAAAATTCTATTATCTTTTTTATTTCTTTTTTTTTCATGCTGCAGGTTTTTTTTTTAATTATCTTGTATAATATTTTTTATTCTGCTTCTCTCTCTTCTTAAATATTTATAATTAAGTAATTTTTTTTCCGGTATCTGTCCATGTAGTCCCCTTTTTCTTTTGTGTTCTGGGTTGCTTTATATAATGATATATTGGTATTATGTGTGTTGGTTGTTTGGTAGTGTGCATGTATATACGAGTGTGTAGTGTGTTGGAAAGTGGGGGGTGTATAGTTGTAGTGGAGTTGAGGAGGGTAGAAAATGGGGTATCATAGATGGTGGGGTCGGGGTAAATTGGCAGGGAAAAATGGGGTGAGGGTAGGTTAGTTTAATATATATTTTTAATAATATAATATTAAATAATTATTTTTTAAACTATCAAAAATTGAGTAGCTAATAATAAATTATAATTAAGAAATACTAGCTTATTTATTAAACAAAATTAAAAATAAAATATTTTTGTTTTGTTATTTTCAAATCTTTTAAAATAAACTTACTAAAATAAGATAAAATAAAAAATATCTAATTTATATATTAAAGCAATATTTATGAACTAAAAATGGTGTAATACCTTAAGTTCGGTCAAAAATTACGTGTCTACAATTTACCCCTCTTTGACTGGAAACATAAAGTGTTTTCAGACAAAGAAGTAGATAACGTGACAAATTATGACTGGACTTGTATTTGAAGGAAAAATTTGTGCGATCGAGTCTTGGTTTTGGACATCCTACATATCCTGGGTTATAAGGGAATCAGGTCACGTGTAGTTCAAGGAGATGAGGTGATGAGTTGGAAGTTAAGTTAGGTTCCATAGAGGCTCCAGGTCGCGGCTCTTATCCTTACATAAAAAAATGAAAGCTAATAGTCAAAAGGAAAATAAAAGTACAAGCTCCTATCTATGCAGCTTCTTTTGAGTCTTCACTTGCGTCTTGAATTTGAGATATCGCCTTGATTTTTTGAGTGAGTATCTTGATCTTGAATGGATTCGATGTTTACCTGCCACTTAGAGTGAGTTTTTGGCACTCTTCAAAATGACAATTTGAATATGTTCTTGAATGACTGCATGTTTTCTTGATCAGAAGCTGAATAGAAATAGTTATCAAGAAGTCAGGCTGCTATATGCATTGAAGAAGCTGATTCTGGCTATCATGAGATTGATCATTCTGAAAAGAATTGAAACTTTGTTCCTGAATTTCAAATCCATGTTTCGCTTGAAGAAACCTAAAAACCATCACAAACAAAAGAAATACACAAAAAAATTTGCCCCAGTTTTCACTGGAAATTTTTGTGAGTTATTAGCAGATAATTTTAAAAAATATTAGACTAGGAAGTGTTTATCCTAGGAGAAAGTAACCAAATCTCATTATGTAGGATGGTCCTACTAATCCCATTGTCCAGGAGGGTCCTGCTAATCTAAATCTCATTGTTTAGGAGGGTCATACTACACTAATTCCCATTGTTTAGGAGGGTCCTGCTACTCTAATTCCCATTGTTTAGGAGGGTCCTGCTACGCTAATTCCCATTTTTTAGGAGGGTCCTGCTACTCTAATATAATTCTCATTGTTTATGAGGGTCCTGCTATGCTAATTTACATTGTTTAGGAGGGTCCTGCTACGCTAATTCCTATTGTTTAGGAGGGTCCTGCTAATCCCATTATCCAGGAGGGTCCTGCTAGTCCCATTATCTAGGAGGGTCCTGCTATTCTCATGATCCAGGAGGGTCCTGCTAATGTCCCATTATCCAAGAGGGTCCTGCTAATCCCATTATCCAGGAGGGTCCTGCTAATCCCATTTTTCAGGAGGGTCCTACTAGTGTCCCATTATCCAGGAGGGTCCTGCTACACTAAATCATCAAATAGAATAACCATGACATTTTATTTTATTCTATTTTTAGTTTTTAAATGTCTCCAATTAGAAAGTGTTTATCCTATGAGAAAATAAGAAATAAATTCCTCAGTTAGAAAATGTTTATCCTAGGAGAAAAGA
This sequence comes from Solanum microdontum, assembly GCA_036250385.1. Taxonomy (NCBI): domain Eukaryota; kingdom Viridiplantae; phylum Streptophyta; class Magnoliopsida; order Solanales; family Solanaceae; genus Solanum; species Solanum microdontum. The sequence goes on along the minus strand of JAJONQ010010241.1, from coordinate 7,995 downwards.
AGAAAAAAAATGCATGTAAATTTTTATTTTATATATTTTTTACAAATTTGAGTCTTCAAGATATCCTTTATGTCAGCAATATTTTCTTTGTTTAGAAAAAGAAAGAAGAAAATTTGTGAGTTTTTTTTTTGGTGGTCAGCTTGTGGCATTGGATTTGAAGATGATTGCTCATGTTATTGCAATGTTGAACCATATAAGCTGGGGCAGACTGTTTCTGTTTGCTAGTCAGCCCACCTTGATAATCTTGAAAACAACTCTAATTGTTTAGAACTTCAAACTTCAGATTTGCCATATTGTTTCCACCCTCCAACAATAATTGAATCTTGTTTCATAGAAATTTTCAAAAATTGTCAATTGTTGACAAGTTACTATGCACATCACTATTTCTTGAGTCATTTTACGATGGATGTGCTGACCAAACTTTATTTTGTGGAATTGAAGAGATAGCAGCAATTTTGAAATCATTTTCTGCTTGCTTAGTGAAGACTAACTCGAGATCGAATTGAGCGACACAAAATAAGAAGAAATAATATTTGACCTTTTGAGAGAAAAACATAAATAAATGAAAATAAATGGACTCCATTGATAGTAATGGTCAATTCTAATGACCATGACATGCAATTTGGATTAAATGGTCTGGTTTGTCTAATCAATCTAAACTTCATCTTTGTCAAAATTCAACTTTGAAGTCAGACTTCTATAATCCAACTTTTGCACTAGATTTATGACTAACACTTGACTTGTGGTGCCTCGAAAGATTTTCACATACAAGTTTCTCTCTTTTTTATTATCTCTTACTCACTATTGTCTTACGGTGCCCTGAGGCTTTTCACCTATAAGACTCTCTCATTTTTTAATTTCTCTCAACTCAAATGATCTCCTATAGGGCTTTCGAGGATTTTCCTCTATAAGATTCCCTCATTTTCACTCCTTATGCGAGTGGCATAACATTTTCCTTATATAATCAACACTAAAAGGTTGCTTGACTTGTCATTGTTAAAAATTGATCAAAAGATCTTTATTTGGATTATAACATGGGTTTTGGACAGGGTTACAAAGAAAGTATTGGCATGAAAGCTTAAAGATACTGCGTAATAGGGTTAAGACTTACAACTTTTGGAATTGCCTCTTTTTGTAAAAATAAAATAAAATAAAATAAATTATTATTATTATTATTATTTTTGCCCCAATTTTTGTGATGAGGACTTTCTAAATTTTTTCTTGGTTGGACCGACCCTCAAATAAGGCTGCCTACGTATCCTGTCAAAGCAAGAATCATGTCGAACGTAGTTCAGGAAGTTTGCTCTTTTGTTGTTATTGATTTTTTCCAAACCTTTTTTCACTTTTTTTTTTCTTGATTCTTTTTTGGGACCATTTATTTTTAATTTCTGACTTTTTTTTTTCTTGTATTTTGATTCCAAAAGAGGGGGATGAAAGATAATAAAACTAAGGCTCAAAAGGGGTAACAAAGGATTACATGGTGTTTGGATAGTAGAATGAAATGTCTTCGTCATATCAATTATTAAAAATGTCAGATACAAGCATGCCCTTTAAGATATGAAGTGAAAATCATGCATTATCTCTTTACAACGTATGCATTGATGGATATGTACATCATTTTTGTTCCATATTTGTCAGCTTGAAATTTCCATTTGAGTAATACCTTCTTGACAACAAATGACATACGTCAATTTAAATGAAATTTATTCTTTTAACCATTTTCGATACTAAAGGACGTATCAAGGTGTTTAAGTCCTTTATTCATTTCCTCGAATGTATTTATTTTTTTGACTTCTATGGTGTATTCCTTCCATGACTAGATATAATCTTAAAATCTTACCAAATCCTTTTGCATATCATGTCACAAAAATTGAATTGAAAAGAGATGTATATGTGGAAAGTCAAATAGAACGGGTCAAAGTGACACAGAATAAAGATTTTATTAAGATTAAAAAAAACTTGATGATAAGACAACAAACTAAATTTGAGGTTACAACTCTATAATAACCCAAACTACGACAAGATTCAACAAACAAACACATGAGAGAAATGATAGAAAGGTCCGACTTACTAGAATAAAAAAAAAGAATTGCATAGTAGAAATGATGACAAAATAAACTATTCATACACTCTTTACGAGAGAAAAGAAGAGTGTATCTCAATCACCAAGCTTGACTCCATAGCCGCTACTTTGCACGCTAGCCTTCATGAAAGCTTCAACAATATTCATTGTCTTTTCCTGAGAATTGAGAGAATTGTCATATTCTTTGTCATCATATATCATCTCGATGAAGTGTACATCATTATGTGCCGGTAGAAGATTCTTAGTAACATTTGGAGGGTCATCATTTTAAACCACAATCATCTTTGTTTGAATCATCTCTTCCACCTTTCTTCTTAAATTTTGACAATCTTTAGTACTATGCCCTGGAGCATCAGAATGGTATGCACACCGTATTGCAGGATTGAAACCTTTTGCATGTGGATCCACGTAATTTTGAGGAATTGGCTCTATCATATTCAAACGTTTCAATTTCTCAAATACACTTGTGTAAGACTCTCCAATTGGTGTGAAATTATTCATAGGTATTTGACCTCCTTCAAAATCCTGTCTTGGACGGGGATTATAAGGAGCTCGAACATTTTGATTTGTTGATGCTTGCCATTGATGACAATTTGGTGGATATGCATATGGTTGTGCCCCATAGACTGCATATTGAGGTGGGATAATTGAGTATTGTGTGTCTTGCATGGGGAGATAAGAATGAAATTGAGGTGGTGCATATTGATAAACTGGACTCCTTGGACCTTTTTGTGTGTCTGACACAACATTTGTTACATCCTCCTTCATTTTCTTTCCCCCAAGATTTCCTGATCCATTTTTAATCACATGTGTTGTGGCTTTCAAGGCAGCTTGACTTACAATTTTTCCAAACTTGATGTCATTTTCCACCATTTCACCAATCTTAATAACTTCGGCGAATGTTTTTCCAAAACGGAAAGTAAATAATGAAAATAGTCTGGTTCTTGAGCTTGGAGGAAAACATCAATCATTTCAGACTCTTTCATTAATGGCTTAACCCTAGCAGCTTGCTCCCTCCACCTAATAGCATATTCACGAAAATTTTTGGTGGTCTTTTTCCTCATGTTGGCTAGTTAAGTACGATCTGGAACTATGTCGATGTTATACTAAAATTGTTGAGCAAAACATCGAGCCAAATCATCCCATGTATGTCAGTTAGAAGTATCTTGATCTATAAACCATTCTGAGGCAATTCCCATCAAACTTTCCCCAAAATAAGTCATGAGCAATTCTTCTTTAATTCTAGGCCCTCTCAATTGATTACAATATCTCTTTAAATGAGCTACAGGATCTCCATGTCCATCATATTTCTTGAACTTTGGGGTTTTAAAACCAGTAAGCAAATAGACGTGGGGAAACATGCACAAGTCACTGAATGAGATGCCTTTGTGGCCTTCTAGTCCCTGCATATCTCTTATACTTTGTTCCAAACTCTTCATTTTCTTTGCCATCTCTTCATGTTCCTCATTCTTAACCATTTTTTCAACTTCGATAGGGGAACTATATTGATGAATGTGGGGATAAGAGCTTGGAATTTTAATAGCCTCTTCAAGGGTGTAACCATGATCATGACGAACTTTGAACGAAGGATCATTGTTGGATTTGGGCACCATTGTTGGCTGTGGAATGCTATTAGTCGGCACAGTTGGCATGAAGAGTGGATTACTCATCATAAGTGTACTCAAAGGGCGCACCGTAGAAGTTTCAGCAACGTTGGATGTGTTAGTATAGGGGGCGAATCCAGGTGGATAAATGAGATCAGTTGTCTACACTTTGGATAGAGGGCGGTATGTTTGTATTTAGATAGTCACAGATTGAAGACGACGAAGCTTGTCCACTAGTCCAAGCTTCGTACATCTCTGCCATTTGTTGTCTTAGTGCCCTTACCTCTTCTATTGACATTGTTTCTTGTGAGGTCATCTGGTTTCGGACCTCATCATTGTCCGACTCGTTCCCGTCTTTGTGGGCCATTTTCTTTTTCCCTTTCAACCTTGTATTGTAGGGATATGATGTCAGCTTAACCACAAACCAACCACCTTTAAGCTAATATGTCTCTCTTTCTTTCTGAATGGAGTAGCAAACAAATTAGGGTTAAGAAATTGTGCACATTGCATCACATATATACTTCTGATATGGAAGACCTTATGTTTCATCCCGACTTATCTAAGCATTTTTCTCCTATTTAGTTATTCTTGTTAAAAATGTTTGATCGAACCTATTGGGTTACCTATGCATCATGTTAGTGCATGAATCAGATCTTTGCGTAGTTCGAGAAAGAGATAATAATAATTAATTAATTTTTATAGAATATATATGTACATTAGTTGACCAAAAGCAAATCTTTTTCATTAATTTTCAAATATTCTTAATACGAATAAAACATGAAAACAGAAGTACCTAAGACTAAGATAGATTGAAAAATGATTAGAATAACAACAAATAACTAAGAAAAGAAACAGACTCGAAAAGAAACTAAAACATAATAAAGATGTCATCTGAAATACCCCGGATCTCAATCACCCCTAAGACCAAAATAAATCCTAACCAATGCTTTTGGTAGATGTGGAGCGAGAGCACGTGCCTGTTGACCCAACCTTTCATCATTACGGTGTAGATAGCTAGCATAAACATCATTGAGTGCATCCCTGAGTTGAAGTACTCGATCTTTAGCCGCATTCATATTGTCATAACCATTCTGTAACCAATGTCGAGTAGTATTGACTTCATGAGTCAAATTCTCCCCCTGTTCCTGGAGCTCTTCAATTTGAAGGTGGAGTGCATCTCACTTGGCTATCCTTTGACCTCTCTCAGTCTCACATTCTGCCTGATAAAAACTGAAACGCCTTGCTATTTCCCTCTCCTGTTCCATAGAAGCCTTAACTTGATTCTGGAGTTTAGACTGTGCGCATATAAGCTGGACCTTTTTTTTTATATACTCCTCCTCTTATTGCTCCATAGCGCATGTGATAATGCCCAAGTCTTCTTGTAAGGTCAGAATGGTATAATGATGTTTTCTAACCCTCACTTCAAATATCGCATCACGTCGGGCCAACTCCTCTTTAGCATTCTTTAGGTTATTACTTAGGACATCTAGAGTAGACCTATAGTTTCTTTCCACTTCGAGGCGAGCTTGCTTGATTCTAGCCTCAATTTCTGCTTCTCGATTTATAGGTTCTCGTGCTGATCCTTCAGGCACTACTTTGAGAGGGGCTTGATCAAAGAACTAATAGAGGTATAAGGGGTCTACTTCTCCTTGAACACGATCGTCTACCATAGCTTTTGAGCTTTTGCTTCTCGATTTCGATCTTCAGACGCCACCTCCCATACAAAACTTTGTGTATCCTCAAACTTAGGTAGGATTTGTCTTTATCCTAGTTAGCGTAGCACCCTAAGGGGTATGTATGGTTGGAATCCTTGAAAGCCTGTCAGAACAAATAATGGATGATAGGAAGACATAACAATTACCTCACTCGAAAGGAACCAATGATAGTTCCATGTAATATCAGATGCAGTTAATTTAAGAAGATAATGTCTCCATGCTTTAACACCTCTTGACAATTTGTCTACTAATTCCTTCATCCTGTCTGGGTGACTCAAAATATAATTTGTCCAATCAGATTTGAAATCTATTGATAGACGGTGGCGATACAAGTGCTCCAGAAACTACATTTGCAATAACATTCTACAACCTTCAAAAAAGTCTTCCCCTTCACTACACTTAGTCAAAGCGCGATAAATATCAGCCAACATCATCGGTAATATAGTGGATTTCTTTTTCTTCATCATAGCAGTGACTATTCTCGATAGACGAATACTAATTTTTTTTATCTCTCCTCGAAAAAACCATGGTTCCTAAAAATGCCACCATGAATGCTTTTTTGTCTATGCTTTTCCCAGGTAGGGAGGTGTTGCCTTCTTAAGTTGTTTCCCATATTCTTCAAATCCTTCTTTCCTTTCATATCTTGAGTATAGAAATTCCAAGGAAATCAACCTATTATCGAAACTCTCCTTATGAGGGTGGATGATGTGCATTTGTTCCAAAAATTTGTTTTCGCTGACGCTCCTTAGGGCTATGAGTGTTTTACTTCGGAGATCCCTGTCTAACCTTGTTAAACCACCCAATTCCTCCAACGTGGGCGTCAACTCAAAATTGCTAAATCAAAAAACATTGTTTGTAAAATCCCAAAACGCAATCAGAGCCTTGATCAAACCTCTGTCAGGACTAAACCTCATGATATCTGCGAGAAAACCAAGATGGTTGAATATCTCAGTTCGCCTAAACTGGTGAATATCATTCCACCAAGCCATGAGTAAGGGTGGGGTTTTAACCGTGATCATAAATTTTGGAGGATCATTGACCATTTCGACTGCTTCATCTCTGGGCCTTTTATCACATCTCATAGAGCTCATAATTACTTGGTTGGGGAAAACTCAAGATTTAAAACCAAATTTAACTTATGAAATTTTGATCATTCTAAATCATTTATCGAGGTAGTTAAAAAGGAAAAAAATTTATGAAAAATGACTCAGAATGCCTAAAGTGGTCACTCTTTCAAAAATGACATTTGTTGACTTTCCTTATGGGAAGCTTAGGTTGTTTTCGGAGAAACTGGCCGGATAAGGAGACAACCTTGACAAGAGAAAAAAAGTGAAATAAAACAAGACGGACATGCACTATTTTTGAAGGAATTTTGAAGAAGTGAATTTTTTTTATATTATTTTTTATATTAATTATGTGTATACAAATATGCGCTTTTTTTAAATAAAAAAAATTGATGTTTTGATATATATATATGTATATTATTATTATTATTATTAATTTATTATTTGTTGAAATTGGATAAAATTAGACATTTCTGCTTTTAGTCAATTATCCAAAAGACGATCAACATTTATTATAATCTTCCCATGATGCAACAAGTAGCACAAAAATGTACATGATGGTCTAAAGAAAAGGTACATGTCCTAGACAGACCCGGCCCCCATGTCGAGTCTTGCTAAGTTAAATGCACATGATGCAGATAAAACGAAACATACTAAGGATATCATGTCTTATTTCAGTTCTACTAAGGTTAAGCTTTTGGAAAAAGGTATCTAGACTGGCTGTAAAACAAGTTGACAACTCAAGTGAAGGAGTAGTAACGTACCGGTAGCAGCGCTTTCCGGTTTTGTGCATGGGTGTTCCCCATCCTAAATAGGCATGACTAAAAATCCTCTACCATAGACCGATGATTCATTGGCTATCTTGACAGAAGTGGGGTGCACAATCGCAATTCCATTATAGGATTATTGAAGACTCAGAAGAATGCGCGAGAGAAGACAATTACATGCACTTCAAATAATATTAAAACAATAAATAAATAGACACTTAACACATCAAACTAACAAATACAATATCCAAAAACATAAATGAATAAATAAATAAATAAAGTCATACATAAATCCATATTATAAACTCGAATTCTGGTTATCCCCAGCGAAGTTGCCATTTGTTACACTCCTCATTTTTCCTCAAAATTAATGTTTAAGTCATCTGCGGCCCCTTAAAGTTGTCTGCATAATTTATTTAGACACCTCAACTAGGGCTAGTACCTATTGAACACCTCTATCCTCTCGAATTTGAACCATTTAGACACTTTTGCAGATGTGGCATAAAAAGTGTAATTCACATCTTGGTAAGTGCGTGAAATCAATATTTTGACATTTTTCCTTTTCCTTTTCAATATTTTCTTTTTATTTCTCTTTTTTTTTAAAAAAAAAAAAAACTATATTTTTCTTCTTCCTCTCTTTTAAAATCACACACCTACTGCAACTACTTCTTCAATACAATCCATCATCATTTTTTTCCCCACAAATTTCCTTCTTTCTTTTTTTAAAATCATCTTACTGTCACTTCCGTAGAAAAAAGATGG